>CAUYQV010119755.1:0-53455 GCA_963574575.1 Galagoides demidoff | reverse complement strand
TAAAAAAAAAAAGTTCAGCAGCGAGAAAAGGCAGACTCTGAAATTCTGTTTATTATAATTAGAGTTAAGGATAAGCATGTAATTCTATAGGAAAAACCTGAATACACAAAAATGAAATCTTTTATATCTGGGCTTTCAAATGGTCTGAATACATGTATCTTATGCTTTTAAATATATCTTTATTTAAAAAAAATTTGTTTCTTAAATATGTCACTTAAACTGTCAAAACGTAACAACCATATCTGTCTCAGTTATCACTATCACTTCTCCATTTGATACTATTATAAAAATAGTATTAGAAGATTATCAAAACTTTTTTTTTCCATCTGTATGAGGAATTCATTGGTAGCACTGTTTTGGCAAAGTTTTAGGAAAGCATGATGCAAATCTTAATTTTTTAAACTGATATTTTATTGGCTTGTTATATGTCTAATTTTGCAACTTCAGTTTTATGACTCTTGCATGAATTCTGTTGTTTTTTCTAATCTCATACTGGCATCCTATTGAGGAAAACTTTTAAAAAGTAGAAAACCATAGTATAAGTGACAGATTATAATTTTTAGCCACTGCTTGTTTAGAAAGACACTTTGTATGTTTGGACTGTAGAAATATTGTAACATGGTCCAGCTGGATCCTGGGATAGATGACTGGAAAAGGGAACCTCCTGCTGCAGGAAAACTCTACTACCTATTAAGTTATTGTTTGCTTTTATTTTAATTTTTAAAGATCTAGTAATCAGGAAAAGAGAATAAGTGGTTTAATTATTAGAATGTAAAAGGCCAGTTCTGAAGACTGAAGTGGTTTTTTTTTTTGTTTTCTTTAAGACAGGGTCTCACTATGTCACCCTTGATAGAGTGCCATGGCATCACAGCTCACAGCAACCTCAAACTCTTGGGCTTAAGTGCTTCTCTTGCCTCAGCCTCCCAAGTAGCTGGGACTATAGGCTCCCGCCACAACGCCCAGCTATTTTTCAATTGCAATTGTCATTGTTGTTTAGCAGGCTCAGGCTGCTAAATAGATCTCCAAAACAGACCAATTTCAAGCACTGAGATCAAAGAAACAATAAAAAAATCTCCCAACAAAAAAATGCCCTGGTCTGGATGGCTTCATACCAGAATTCTATCTAACCTTTTAAAGATGAGCTTATTCCCATACTGTAGAAATTATTCCAAAAAATTGAGGAGGAAGGAATCTTACTCAACACATTTTACAAAGCAAACATCACCCTCATACCAAAACCAGGAAAAGACCCAACTAAAAAGGAAAACTTCAGACCAATTTCACTAATAAATATAGATGCAAAAATTCTCAACAAATTCCTAGCTTATCATCAAAAAAGTCATACATCATGATCAAGTAGGTTTCATCACTGGGATGCAAGGCTGGTTTAACATATGTAAGTCCATAAACATTATTCACCATATCAACAGAAGCAAAAACAAAGACCATATGATACTCTCAATAGATGCAGAAAAAGCATCTGATAAAATCCAGCATTTTTTTCCAATTAGAACACTAAAGAGTATAGGCATTGGTGGCACATTTCTTAAACTAATTGAAGTTATCTATGATGAACCCACAGCTAACATTTTATTGAATGGAGTAAAACTGAAAGCTTTTCCACTTAAAACTGGAACCAGACAAGGTTGTCCTCTGTCGCCACTACTATTATTCAACATAGTGCTGGAAGTGCTAGCCAATATAATTAAGAAAGAGAAGGAAATAAAGGGCATCCAAATGGGAGCAGAGGAGGTCAAACTCTCTCTCCCTCTTTGCTGACGATATGATCTTATACTTAAAGAACCCTAAAGACTCAATCACAAGACTCCTGGAAGTCATCAAAAGATACAGTAATGTCTCAGGATATAAAATCAATGTCCAGAATTCAGTAACCTTTGTATATGCCAAAAACAGTCAAGACGAGAGGCCAATTAAGGACATGACTCCCTTCACCATAGCTTCAAAGAAAATGAAATACCTAGGAATATACCTAACAAAAGAGGAGAAGGACCTCTATAAAGAAAATTATGAAACTCTAAGAAAGGAAATAGCAGAGGATATTAACAAATAGAAGAACATACCATGTTCATGGCTGGGAAGAATCAACACTGTTAAAATGTTTATACTTTCCAAAGCAAGCTACCAATTCAAAGCCATCCCTATTAAAATACCAACATCATATTTTCCAGACTTAGAAAAAAATAATTCTGCGTTTTCTATGGAACCAGAAAAAAATCTGTATAGCTAAGGCAGTTCTTAGTAATAAAAACAAAGCCAGGGCCATCGGCATACCAGATTTTAGGCTGTACTACAAAGCCATAGTGGTCAAGACAGCATGGTACTGGCACAAAAATAGAGACATAGACATTTGGAATCGATAGAAAACCAGGAAATGAAACTAACATCTTACAACCAACTAATCTTCAATAAACCAAGCAAGAACATACACTGGGGGAAAGACTCCCTATTCAATAAATGGTACTGGGAGACCTGGCTATCCACATGTAAAAGACTGAAAATGGACCCGCACCTTTCTCCACTCACAAAAATTGATTCAAGATGGATAAAGGACTTAAATTTAAAGCATGAAATGATTAAAATCCTCAAAGAAACCACAGGAAAAACATTGGAAGATATTGGCCTAGGAAAAGACTATGAAGAAGACTTTGGTGGCAACTGCAACAACAACAAAAATAAACAAATTAGACTTAACTAAACTGAAAAGCTTCTGTACAGCTAAGAAGACAACAACCAAAGCAAGTAGACAACCTACCCAATGGGAAAGGATATTTGCGTATTTTGAATCAGACAAAAGCTTGATAACTAGGATCTATAGAGAATTCAAATTAATCCACATGAAAAAAAGCCAACAATCCCATATATCAATGGGCAAGAGACATGAATAGAACCTTCTCTAAAGAAGACAGATGAATGTAGCACACATACGAAAAAACTGCTCATCATCTCTTATTAGAGAAATGCAAATCAAAACCACCCTGAGATATCACCTAACCCTAGTGAGAATGTCTCACAACACAAAAATCTCAAAACTGCAGATGCTGGCGTGGATGTGGAGAGAAAGGAACACTTTTATATTGCTGGTGGGACTGCAAACTAATACAACATTTTTGGAAGGAAGTATGCGAACCCTCATAGAACTCAAGCTAGATCTCCCCTTTGATCCTGCAATCCCATTACTAGGTATCTATCCAGAAGGAAAAAAAACCTTTTATCATAAAGACACTTGCACTAGACTGTTTATCGCAGCCCAATTTACAATTGCCAAAATGTGGAAACAGTCTAAATGCCCACCAACCAAGGAATGAGTTAACAAACTGTGTATACCACAAACCATATGTATACCATGGAATACTATTCAGCCATTAAAAAAGATGAAGACTTTACATCCTTTGTATTAATCTAAATGGAAGTGGAACACATTATTCGTAGTAAAGTATCACAAGAATGGAGAAGCATGAATCCTATGTATTCAATTTTGATATGAGGACAATTAATGACCTAGTACACAGTGGGGGATGGGGTAAGGAGAGAGCAGAGACAGAGAAGGAAGGAGGGGTGGGGGAAAGGAAGAGCAGAGAGATTATTAAAACCATTTTAAGGAGAAAAAGTAACTCACTTGTTTAAATAACTTACAACAGGTTTCATTTTCACATATTTGTTCAAGTTTTTTTCCCATAATCTACATTTTTAAGCCCTAACTATAATTATGATGTACATAATCTTATACTCTGCATTTCTCATTTAACATTGTTTTAACTTTTTTCTATAGTATTTAAGTCTTCATAATTATCTTTTTTAAAAACGTGACTGAAACAATATTATAATTTATTTAACCTGTTCTCAATTGCTGGACACTTTTATTTACGACTTCACTAACAGATAATACCACAGTGAAAAACATGTTATACATATTAGTTACCTTTTTCTACCTATATATGTAATCAGTTCTTTGGGATAAATCCATAACTGATTTTCTAATAACTAGGTAAACAATTTCATAGCCCCCTCCCTCTTTTTGAGACACTGTCTTGCTATATTGCCCAGGCTAGAGTGTAGGAGCATCATCAGAGCTCACAGCAACCTGAAACTCCTGGGCTTAAGTGATCTTCATGCCTCAGCCTCCCAAGTGGCTGAGGCATATGCTACCACATCTGGCTAATTAAAAAAAAATTGTGATGGGTCTCAGTATGTTGCCCACGCTGGTCTTAAACTCCTGGCCTCAAGTGATCCTCCTTCCTTGGACTTCCAAAGTGCTGAGATTACAGGTGTGAACCACAGCACCCAGCCAATGATTTCATAGCTTTGATGTATATCACAAGGTCGGTGCCCACTACACAATGCTAGCTTCCTCCATGTGATTTGTGTTAGCAGTTTTAAAAAATGTTTTGCAAATTCAAAGTAAATGGCACTTCACTGACACCTTAATTTCTATTTCTTTTACTACTCAAAGTCAAAATTTTCCCATATGTCAATTATTATCTATCTGTATTTCCTTGGATGTGAATTGGATTTATGTCCTTAACCCACTTATATTAATGATATCCTTAATCTCATCCTTATCCTTAAAGAGATCATCAAATGTTATGATGAATCTTTTTGTCAATGCAAATAATTTTTCCAATCTGCTTTTTCTCTTTTAATTTTTAGTGTACACAAGCTTTAAATTATCATTTGGGTGAATATCTTATTTTCTTTTCCAATATAATCTGTTGCTTCAAATCTGAAAAAGTCTCGTTTATCTCTAACTACAATAACACTCCTTTTCATCTTCTAGTTTATTCAATGTATTTTTTAAACATTTAACTATTTAAATCCATCTAAATTTTACTCGGGGGCCTGAGGGGATAGTCTCTTTTTTAAAAGGAAATATTAAATTTTCTTATTATGCAAGGCTATTCTGCTCTCCTTACAAGCCTTGACTAGAGAACATACCTCTGTTATTCACTAGTGGGAGGTACCACCTTGACTGCAACTTAAGTGCTCAGTTGATCCCTCCTGTGAATAGAAGCCCAGATGAGTGTTTACAGACCCAGATTACAGAAAGTCTTGGCTGAGCACAGTGGCTTACACCTTTAATCCCAGCACTTTAGAGGAGTCCGAGGCAGGAGGATCACTTGAAGCCAAGAGCCTAAGCAATAGAGAGACCATACCTCATAATAAATAAAAAAAAATTAGCCAAGTGTGGTGGCATGCCCCTGTAGTCCTAGCTAATCTGGAGGTTGAGGCAGAGAATCATGTGAGCCCAAGTTGCAGTAAGCTAGGATTGTGCCACTCCAGCCTGGGCAACACAGCAAGACACTATTTCTAAACAAAACAACATTTTGTTTTTAATATAAATCTTCTATCAGCTATATGTCTTAAAAATATTTTCTCCCATCTGTGGTTTTTCATTCTCTTAAGAGAAGCTTTTAATTTTTATGAAATTAAATTTATCAATTTTTCTTTTATGGTTAGTGTTTTTTGTGTCCTATTTAAGAAATCATTGCCTCACCCAGTGACACAAAGATATTTCCCTATGTTTTCTTCTAAAGTTTAGGTCTATGATCTATTTCAAATTAATCACTGAATATAGAGTGAAATAATGGTCAAGGTTCTTTTTCTTTAACCTATAGATAGCCAATTGTTTCAGCTATCTAAACAGTTGAAAGATTTTCCTTTTCCTACTGAAATATTTCAGAACCTTTGGAAAATCGGCTGGCCATACATGCGTGGGTCTATCGGACTTTCTATTATGTTCCACTGATCTCTGCTTCTACCCTTTTGCCAGTATCACCCTGCCTTCATTACTGCAGCTTTATAGTAATTCTTGACATCAGCTAGTCCTTCAACATTCTTACTTGTCAAAATTGTTTCGTTATTCTATGTCCTTTACAGCTCTACATCTATTTAGAAACAGGATGAAAATTTCTACAAAAAAGCCTGCTTGGGTTTCAGTTGGCATGATGTTGAATCCAGAGATTAATTTGAGAAAAACTGACATTTTAACAACTCAAGTCCTCTGATTCATGAACACACTACACCTCCCTTTGGTATAGGTCTTCTCTGTTTCACTCATCAGTACTATAAATAACGTTCAATGTATAGGTCTTAAGCTATTTTGTTAAAGCTTACCCATAAGTACTGTAAATACTTTTTTTAAAAAATAATTTTTATTTTTTTAATTTTTTGTTGTTGCTGTTTGGCCAGGGCTGGGTTTGACCTCACCACCCTTGGTATATGGGGCTAACACCCTACTCACTGAGCCACAGGCACCACCCTGTAAATACTTTTTTTCTTAATTTCAATTTACAAATGATCATTGCTAACATATAGAAATATAAATGATTTTTGTATATTGATTTTGTGTCCTACATACTTGCTAAACGTATTTATTCCAGCAGCTTTTTGGGGTAGATTCCTTAGGATTTTCTATATAGACCAGTATGTTGTCTATCAATTAAGATAGTCTTCCTTCTTCCTTTCCAATCTATATGTAACCTTTAATTCTTTTTCTGGACTACTAGCATCTTGAGTATAATACTGGATAAATGTGGGAACTATTTTGCCTTACTTCTGATCTTAGGGAAAAACTATTCAGCCTTTCATTTTAAGGATGATGATGCAATTTTTTGGTAGATATTTTTTACTAGGTTAAAAAGATGACCCTCCATATCTCCCTGACAAGGGTTCTTATCATAAGTGAATGCTGAATTCTGTCAAATCTGGCAATATGTTAATATTAAGTAATAATTTCTATAGTATAGACAAAGTCAGAGCTGGAAGGGGATTCAAGATTAGTCAGTTCAGTCACCTAATGTAGAGATGACAAGATTAAGCACCAGAGAGGAAAAAAGGCTCAAAATCAAGGCAAGAAGTAAAGCAGAACAAGGTCCAGAACTTAAACCACTTAAACCTCTAGATGCCTAACACATGTGCTTTTTGTACGATTATAGTGTTTATACAGTCTAGTATAATGAGCTAACACAACATATAAGTATTAAGAGAGAAGAAAATACAGAGATGAGAGCTTTATTGCTGTTTCTGAGAAAGGCCAAAGGGTAATGACAGGCTTTTAACTGAGGTACTAGGTTTCCTACTCAAGTGGTAAGATCTACTGCCAGCTACGGTGGGGGGACGTGTCACAGAACCCTGACTCATTACTCATTTACTGCTAACACAGTTATAAGAGAAAAGGGACTCTGATAATTTTCCAAGATTACATCAATTTGGAAGCACTGCCTTATCAAATTGATAAGTTCAGCTTTGAATTTTTGGTTAGTTTTGAAGACTGTTTGAATTATTTTTATTAGGTTCTTCTAGGCTTTTTAGATCAAATAAAGTCCGAAAATTTCCCAAAACAAGAGGATAAGAGAACTTTCCATGGAAGAAAACTGACCTGGGAGGTGAGGGTGATGCTTGGCTGCGACTGCAGGAGGTTGGCTTGGCTTTGCTGAGGTAGTTGTGTTAAAAGATTTTGCGCTTGCAGGAGACCTGTAAAACACAAGCACGTTGTGCCAGAAACATTAAAGATTGTTTTGAACACACAGCAAGAAAGAGTAAGAACATGACTGAAAATTTCCAACTGGCCTCCCAATCACCTTAGTGTTCTTATAATTCTTATTCTGTCTAAAATTCTGTTTTGTTAAAAACAACTTCGGCAAGAAGGTATAGAACATTAAATTAAAAGTGGGAAGTTTTTAGTGTAATGTAAGTTCTTTGATAGGCCAATTCTTTATTTTAGTAAGGAGTGGATGAAAATGAATGATTATTCTAAATGGAAGCAGCTGGAAATTCCAAAAAGCTCAACTTCTTAACCTAGAATCCGTTAAAAACTGCCATTATATGCTGCACCAGAGACTTGTCCAGTCCAATGAAAGGAGCAAGCAATCCTTTAAGGGGAAAAAGAAAATGTTGTATTCAAGTTCTCCTTATCAAACATTTGGCTTTGGTGATAATAAAACTGAAATGTAAAATACTCTATCTGCATTAACACTGAACAATCTTAGTCTAAAAATAATTGGTAAGTAATGTCAGCAATGTTTCATGCTGACAGTGACCCTCTACGTAGAAAGGTGAACCCTTGATGTGTTTGTAGTAAATGCTCAATTACTGAAGTCTATGGCTTTTTATTTTCAGAACCTTATACAAAGAGGACCAACCCATAATGTCTGTATTTAAGAATTTAATCTATAGTACCGAGTTTCTAATATAATGCTGTTACTAAAATACTGAATATAGGATTATGTGTGCTCAGATAAGAGCAATGGGAGAAATTATCCAACACTGTAGACCAAACAAAAGGGATTCTACCACTTTTAAAAATACATTATTGGCTTGGCGCCTGTGGCTCAATCGGCTAAGGCGCCAGCCATGTACACCTAAGGTGGCGGGTTCGAATCCCCAGCCCGGGCCCGCCAAACAACAATGATGGCTGCAACCAAAAAATGGCCGGGCGTTGTGGTGGGCGCCTGTGATCCCAGCTACTTGGGAGGCCGAGGCAGGAGACTCGCTTGAGCCCAGGAGTTGGAGGTTGCTATGAGCTGTGATGCCATGGCACTCTACCCAGGGGGATAGCTTGAGGCTCCGTCTCAAAAAAAAAAAAAAAAAAAATACATTATAAGATTATTTGTAGCAACAGCTATCTTCCTAATTTTGATTTCCTCAAATTTGGAGAAACTGACTATTGGTATATATAGGACAACAGCCAAAAAATCGAAACCTCCCACAGATTAGTCACAGAGTTGTCATTTATATTTATAATGAAGTACTGTCTGAATTTAGCTATTAAAATAGTTTTATTTTATAATGTAAAACACAATAAGCATAAAAAGTAGATTTGGATTTTTCTAGAAATCTCTCACTTTCTAGAGCTCTAGGGCAAGTGAAATACATATTTGTAGCAAATATTAAACAAAATAAACTTCTGTATATATTACAAATGTTTCTTAAAAGGCAGACTGATAGAAGTTTAAATGACCATCCTGCTTCCCCAAGTGTCTCTCAGAGTCGTCAGAGTGACCTAACCACTGCACAGATTTTATTCTAAATGTAATGGAAGGCCCTGAGAGCGTCTGTGGGTAATCTGGCCTGGTCTAGCTCACTCACTGCACTCCAGCAACACTGGCCTTTCTTTTTCTGATTAGGCCAAACTTGTCCTGTCTCAGGTACTTTGCATTCCTTTGTCTACCAAGACTCTTCACCCAGATCCTAGGTGTGGCAACCTCCTGGTCAAGATTCAGTTCCAGGGTGGGGAAGGGGAGGGGAGAAGTGCGGATGGGTGGTGGGAGGGTGACGGGAAAGACCACCTATATATCTGTCTAACAAGGGTACAAGTGAACTTTTCTAGAACTAGAATATGGATGTTTTGATACAATGATTAAGCAAATGACATGAAATTTATGTTGACCAGCTTGATGAAAGTGTTTCAAATTGTATGTGAAAACAGCACAATGTACCCCATGTTAGCATTAATGTATACAGATATCAATTAATAAAAAAAAATAAAAATTAAAAAAAAAAAGATTCAGTTCCCAATTCAAATATTCCTCCTCCAGAGACGCTTTTCCAGACCATAAGCCCATTTTTCCCCACAGGTTAACCATTACCAAATTACTCTTGTCTGCTGTCTGCCTAGTACTTATTTATTGCTGTGTCAACTATTTGGTTTATTTAGTTACCATATGACTTCTAATGAGATCAAGGACTCCTTTGATCTTATCAAAATTATATCCCCAACACTTAGAACACTGTATGACACTTAAAAAGCACTCAACAAATTGTTGAGTAAATTAGCTGAAATATTACATTTTAGTGATTTGAAAAAACTGAAGAGTAGTCTAGAGAGAAAAATAAAACTATATTTTTTGTCGTTGATTAAAACTAATCTATAAATTATTTTGAAAAGACTGAAGACTCAAGAATATTCAAAAATAAAAATAAAAAAGGAAAGAGAAGAAAGTACAAAGGACAGAAATAAGGTCCCATTATTAAGCCTATTTCAACATGAGTTGTTTTTTTTTTTTCTTTTTTGAGAGAGAGTTGCACTTTGTAGTTGTCAGTAGAATGCCGTGACATCACAGCCCACAGCAGCCTCAAACTCATGGGCTTAAGTGATTCTCTTCCCTCAGCCCCAAGGAGCTGGGACTACAGGCACCCGCCACAATACCCAGCTATTTTTTTTTAGAGACAAGGTCTCTCTCCCTCTGGATCAGGCTGGTTTCGAACCTGTGAGCTCAGGCAATCTACCACCTCAGCCTCCCAGATTGCTAGGATTACAGAATGAGCCACCATGCCTGGCCCAACCTGAGTGTTTTTAAAGTTTAACAATGAAAGTTAGTTGTTATTAATCTGTAAATGACAAAAACAGATATTTTTAAAATGTTTCCCACCGAATCATAAATTATAATTCCAAATGATCAATTTTAGTTTCCAGTAGCATATTTTATAAACAAATTTTTTTTTTTTTTTAGTAGAAATAGGGTCTCACTCTTGCTCAGGCTGATCTTAAACTTCTGAGTTCAAACAATACACCTGCCTCAGCCTCCCAGTGTGCTAGGATTCCAGGCATGAGCCACTGTGCCTGGCTAAGAGGTTTTTTATTTTGTTTTCTTTAAACTAGATAAAGGGACAAACTAATTTTATTCTCTGAGCTATTGCATCTACCATTTCTTGACTGATGATCATACTGATCATGATAATGTCGTAATGGTAATAGAAAAAATTTAGAGCGGTTACTATGTAAGTGGCACCTTTTGTATGTATTTACTTAATGAATCGTTAAAACTCTTGAGGAAAATACTAAAGGTCTCCTCATAGGAAAATGAGGCACAGAAAGGTGATTTTTCCAAGGACACACAACACAAAGTGGCAGAGCCAAAACTCTGAGAGAAGTAGTTTGCTCTTAATTAATACATTAAGATGAATGATCTTCCTGACATTAGTAAAACATTTTATGTAAATCACTGATATAAGTGAAGGGGAAGATGAGAAGAGAAATATATGAAACTCAGGAAGGTTAGGGGAATTGTCCAAGGTCACTGGCTGTAAAGTCAATCAGTATTATACACTATGTGCTATGTTCTCAATTTTATATTGATAAAAGTCTGTGGGGTTGAGAGGGGTTATGAACATACAAATACCTTTGCAAAAATTAAAAGATTAGAATGAACAGTTATTTGGTATTCCAGTTATCTTCCAGTTATTTGGGGCTTTACTTTTATAAATAAAACAAGGTCACAGACTTGAAAAAGGAAAGACAATACCCTTGGCTCTGGGCTCTGATACAAATAAATGAAGGTAATCTCATTCATTCCTAAAGCTTTAACAATTACTAAATCTCACATATGCACTTCCGTCTTTCTTGACTTCTTAAGTCTGTCTGATCTAGGTAACTTTCTCCTTCCTTCTTAGTATTCCCTTCCATTGTGATTACCACTGTTTATTAATCTATTACACCTGAAATCATTGTCTCATTGTCTCTTTTCCTCCTCCTCCTTTTCTTTCTTTCTTTTTTTTTTTTTTTTTTTGGTGACAGGGTCTTGCTCTGTGACCCAGGCTGGGGTGCAATGGTGTGATCATACCTCACTGCAACCTTGCACTTCAGGGCTCAGCCTCTTGAGTAGTGGGGACAACAGCTCTGTGTCACCATGCCCTGCTAATTTTTAAATTGTTTTTAGAGATGGAGTCTTGTTATATTGCCCAGGCTGGTCTCAAACTCCTGTCTTCAAGGAATACTCCTGCCTCAGCCTCCCAAAGTGTTGGGATTACAGACATGAGCCACTGAACCCAGGCTGTAGCTTCATCTGAATCTTATTCCTCCTGTACCTAATGGGCTGTTTTTTCCGCAGTTCTTTTAATACTACACACACGTTCTCTATATGACTCCATCAACCTTCATAGTTTTCTAAAAACCCATGAATTACCTAGATACCTCTTTCCTATCATTAGTCAAATACAACTGGCCACCACGTCCTGTCCACCTATATTCCTACTCACTTATCAAATCTTTTCTTTTCTATCCCCACAACCATAGTTCAACCCTTACCAAAACTCAGTAGAATTGCCGCAATATACTCCTAACTAGTATTACTCTCTTTATTCTTACCTAATTTTTCTTCCCCACATTTTAACATGAGCTTTCTTAAAACAAATTTGGAAATTTTTTTTTCTGGTTAAACCTTCTGTGATTTCATATAGCATACAAGAAAATTTATTGGAAGGTACTGTATATCCAATGTGAGATTCTTTACTGATCTGGTCTCTGCTAATCTTTCTCTCATCAAAGTTCATTTCATCCACATATACAATTTAAACTATAGTGTCTAAGGCAGTGGTTCTCAACCTTCTTCATGCCGTAATGTATTTTCATTGTTACAAAGGGGTCATGACCCACAGGTTGAGAACCACTGGTCTAAGGCATTGCTTATGGTTCTCAAACACAACTTAATGATTTTTCTTCCATGTTTCCAAGGTTTTCAAATGCTATTCATTTTCTGTGACTAAAGTTCTCTCTTTTGAAACTATGCTTGCATTCTCCCAAATTCACTGTGAAGAATTCTCTGCTCACAAAGGTACAAAGGGGTCTCTTAGCTCCCACAGTGTTCTGTGCATATCATGTCTAACCCTTGCAGTCAGTCTATTTCCCTGCCACTACACTGTAAGCTCTCTGAAATTAAAAACTGATTTACTCATCTTTTGATCTTGAACATATGCTAGATAAGTGTTTACATGACAAAAGATTTTGTAATAAATGATCAAGAAGAAAAAATGCAAACCCATCACCCCAGAAATAATAAAGAATTGATAGTGATGCACTAATGTTCTTTGTGTTGAAAGTCTGATATCCTGATACTCTATACCCATCACATTAACCAACCTTACAAACATGACTGAACTTCATTATGGTTTGATACTAAAATTATAAAACAATATTTGCCACAACAGCCTCAAAGCTATTTTATAACTCACAAACTGTGTATAGTTTCTAACATAACACCCTCTCTCAAACTTTAAAAGAAAACAATTGTTAGATGCATGTATTTTCAACACTCTGTCAATGTTCTTTGAATACATTCCTTTGAAAACCTATCAAAACATTAAAAGCAATGTATCCAATATGTGCTCATGCTGAATAATTTTACTTAGACTTTTGGCCAAACATCTAGTTCCACCTTAGTGATTAAACACACGAATGGCAGCTCAGGGCAACCTCTACAATGTGGTATGTATGACCAAAAAACTTATTTTCCTTAACATGACTACTGACAGCTTAAAATTAGACAAAATTTACGAAAAATATTGTTCTAATGGATAGGTATATAGCCAAAATGATGGTGGCCAGTGCGCATGTCCCACTGAATGGACGGCCTTGGTGAACAGCTAACATACTCCAGGGAGGCGCTTACCCTGTTGGCCCTGGGGTGTCTGTGAGATGATGAACTGCGCTGGCTGCAGGTTCGTAGTTGGATGCACCAACACAAACTGCTGCAGGTTGAGATTCTGCTGCTGAAGCTGTTGCAGCTGTTGAAGATCCTGAAAAATCAGAATTGAAACAGGGATTGGAGAAGACGAAATAAAAGCTCACTTAATCATAAGGCTTCTGTCACATCCAAATAAGATTACACAATTGGCATTCTTCCATATTTCTGAAGAGGATGTGCTGTGGGTGTGTTTCACCGAGTATGTGAAGACACCTGGAGCCTCTGAAAAAACATTATATTTTTGTGGAATGACATATGTTCTGTCATGACTTACGCTAAGTCTAACTTTCAATAGTTATTTAAATTCCCTCTGAACAAATGGTTATAGTGCTGTTGTTTTAACATATAGAAATCAATATGGCTTTTAAAAATCAAATGGGAAAACTGTTTTAAAATATCTGATTGATTTTTCCTTGTTAAGTAACAGCTGAAAATGTTACATCTGAATTTCCATCAATAAATTAAACCCCTAAGATTATTAATGAAATGTGACACCACCTTATCTAACAACTGAGAAATCAGTGGTCAAGTTTTTTAAAGAAAAATAGCTGTCCATATAAAAATCTGATAGCTGATCCATAACATAAAATGACACCTTACATTGGCCCAGTGTTTTATAATTTTCAATGTTCTTCTTCAACGGCTTCTCTTGCCGCAATTTAAGTCCATTTTTGAGTCTTTTCTAGGGGGATAAAGGTAGCTGCCTGGCACTAGACTCATAATAACTCCTCATGTAGCTTGCTGTTATAACTACTTATAACTTTTTCCTCTTCTTGAGATGAAGAATTTAATTTATTTTCCTCTGTAGTACTATTGTATGTGCCTCTTAAATACATTTTTATTATCTCTGGACACTTTGCCCTAAAAATGTGAAAATCAAAACCAAACAACGTCCGAATGCAGTTCTGCATAATGCTGATCACTCCACAGCAAAGAGATGACTCCCTGTCTTTCTCCCACATGGGTGGCAGTATTCACGGCAGAGCACATGAAAGAACCCATGCCTGCTATAATTAGCTAATTAAAATAAATACAGTAATCCCCTGCTTCAAAAATATGCCAGCTAATTATTCAAGAACTGTCACTTAATGTAAACAGTCAGTTATTCAAAGAATCAGCTATGTGTTTACAATATCAACTCAAACAACCTGCATTATTTCTAATTCAGGGGTAAGAAAGAGTACCACTTACCTCACTGATTCAGGGCTCCTCAGGTCTTTAAGGGCCCATAGCAACAATAACAAAGTTACCCTCCCTTCACCCAGCCTCCCCCCTCCCTTTCCCCTTTCCCCATATTCTTGGGCTATAATTAGGTTATAGCTTTCATATGAAAGCTATAAATTAGTTTCATAGTAGGGCTGAGTACATTGGATACTTTTTCTTCCATTCTTGAGATACTTTGCTAAGAAGAATATGTTCCAGCTCCATCCATGTAAACATGAATGTCTTAACACAATAACTATGAAAATGCCATGAAGGCTATGTTAACCAGTTTGATGAAATATTTCAAATTGTATATAAAGCCAGCATGTTGTATCCCATGACTGCATTAATGCACACAGCTATGATTTAATAATATAAAAAAACCAATAAGAAAGTTAATTTAATGATAAATAATATCTCCTACTTTATTCCTCACTTGCTGCCCCCAGTACTGGAATTCCGCACTCACCTGTGCAATCTGTATGGGCTGAGACAGGGGGATCTGCGTCATGGGCGTGGCGGCGGAGGCTGAGATGGTGGCCCCTGCGGCACTGTGCTGCTGGCTGGCAGAGTGTTGCTGTACTGCAGCGGCCAGCAGCTGTGCTTGGGCCTGTGCCTGCTGCAGTAACAGCTGTTGCTGAGCCGGTGTCAGAGTAAGCTAAACAAAATCAGAACACCGAATGGGAAAAAGCTAAAGAAGCAAGGCCCCTAAGTCAAGCTAACTGTGTTGAAATAGATAACTCAAGTGGTATTAGTCCCTAGCACCTTGGCTTCACATGGTTAGCATGCAGCTAAAATGTTCATCAGTGATCAAATTATCACTACTAGCAGAACATTTAAATTAAAATGGTGGTCCTCACTCTGGATTAAAACAATCATTCAGGCTTGTCCAGGGCTCTAGGGTTCAAGCAAAAAAGTAATTAACTAGTTAGCAGGGAAAAAAAAAAAACAATCAATGCTGACAGGATATGAAAAGAAATTTACACCCAACAAAACAGCAAATCATGATAAGTCAGACAAATGAGGAACAAGGATGGTGGATATGACCAAGGGAAGAACTGATAAGGCCCAGCTGCTTCCCATTAGCAGGAATCCCTGCCATATTCCATCATGTCCATTATGTTCTAAGATATGACTAAAAAATATGAGCTCCATTTGTTTCTTTTCCAAGTCTCCATACAGGCCCCTCCCTAACACAATCTTTTCTGTTATTGAAAGCATTGAGTTCTGCAACTTTACATCCTCTTTCCAACATATTATCTCTATGAAACAGGTGGTGACAGTGCTCTCTTTATATGCAAATGAGTCCCAATACTCAGTTTAATAGAGGCTCCAGCCAAAGGAACCTGGAAGCCCAAGTGCCCCTTACTATTGCAGACTATTCACCAAAAACAAGACCCAAACAGGAAAAACAGGAAATGTATTTAAACTTGCTTTTGGAAAGCAACTTATTTGAAGCGCGCCTAAATCAAAGTAGTAAGATGTGCTTTCCTTTCCTTTTGGTGAATGTTCTGATCAACAGAGAGGGAAGCCTGCACTATTCTGAAGTGCATGTACAGTCACTTAGTGGCACAACCCTTCTATTAAAAGGGTCCAATGCAACATGTGCATTAGAAACATAAGACTCAAAATCAAACCATTCAAAGACTCAATACCCTTTAAGACATATGTACATATATACAGTGTATATACATATTTATATTTTTATACAACATATATACATATATTAATTTCTACTGATGGGATTTTTTACTAATAGTAAAATAATTTACTAATAGTTCTTAAAAGAGCCTTCCATTGCTACACTTAACATAAACGAAGAAAATAGAAAGTTGTGGGGGTTGACGTGATTTGATGTGAACTGAAAACTCTTTCTCATCATTCCCCTAATCACTGTCCACCCGCCCTACAAAGATAACTTAATGCACAAATTTTCAACATTGAGAAAATATTCTGAATGGTGCCTAAGAGCAAAGACAGCTGAGAAGTCAAAAGCTTAATATATACACATAGGCCAATTTGTAAACAATAAAAATAAATAACATTTATTGCTTCTTGCCTTTTGGCTAAGATCAAGTATAAAAATGTGATATTTATGGAATGCTATATGCCAAGCACTATTCTATGAGCTATACAATATTTTTAATCTTTACAACAGTGCTGTGAAATAGGTATTGTTGGTATCTCCACTTAATAAAAGAAAACTAAGGTACAGGGAAATAAGTGATGAGCCCACAGGGTAAGCTGTAGAGCCA
Source organism: Galagoides demidoff (assembly GCA_963574575.1). NCBI lineage: Eukaryota > Metazoa > Chordata > Mammalia > Primates > Galagidae > Galagoides > Galagoides demidoff. Next base: position 36,519 of record CAUYQV010119755.1, on the reverse strand, counting down.
GGACATGGGACCATGAGTTTTATTTGAGAACACTACATAGTAGTAACTTAAAGGAAATGTTTTTCTTTTCTATGTACTAATCTGTTCTTTAACTTTGACGTCATAGTGCTGTTGTAATGCCAAATTGACAACTGCCGTCTCATCAATGTAGTGGTCTCAATTATACCATAACGATTAGACTGCATGATGACGCACTCCCTGAAATATGGGCTTTAAAAAGTACTTAGTTTATCCACAGTGTTTGCAATTTTCACAAAAGATATTTTGAAAAGAAAATAAAAGATATTCTGAAAACTTATGACAAAGATAATTCCTTTTTCAGAGCTGCCCACAGTATAGAAAGTTCTTTGAAGACACAATAGTGCCAGATGTAGCCATGTTACTGCCAGCAATGGTGAATAGTTCTAATCAGATATATTGGCCAGGGGCAGTTTTGACACAGAGCAGGTATACCACAATGCTCTCAGTGAAAACTTACCCCAGTTATCTGTCCTCCAGCCAGCATAAGCTGGGTCTGAGGAATGGCTGCCTGCACTGAAGGCTGCTGGGAAGGCTGACTTGGTTGCTGGGACTCCCCCGATTCTTCATTACATTTAGCCTGAGGTTGGTGAGGTAGAAATAAAAGATTCAAATAGCTGATTAAAAGAATTATTCTTATAACCCCATAATTGAAGAATCACTTAAAACATAAGACTTTTTTAGTTCTAAGTGTTCTAGTTTCCTTCTTTTCCTTTCTTATAAATCTTTGTACCTTCTTAGTTTAATTACTATACTAAGTTTTTAGACTTTTTATTCCAGTGCAGCAAAGATGCCATTATAACATATTTTTTCTTCAAACAGAATCTTACTCTGTTGCCCCAGACTAGAATGCCATGCCATCAGCCTAGCTCACAGCAACCTCAAACTCCTGGATTCAATCGATCCTCCTGCCTCAGTCTCCTGAGTAGCTGGGACTATAGGCATCTGCCACAACGCCCGGCTAATTTTTCCTATTTTGATTAGAGACAAGGTCTCACTCTTGCTCAGGCTGATCTTGAACTCCTAAATCCAAGGGATCCTCCTCCCTCAGGCTCCCAGAATACTAGGATTACAGGCATGAGCCACTGTGCCCAGCCTGCAATTATACTTTTTAAAAAGAAAAAAAAAAAAATCAGTCTTCCACATATCAACAGAATTTTTCACAACCCCAAATCCTCAATTCCAGAAATTAGGAGTAAAGGGAAGAATATATTTTTAGTCTATCTCTATATTAGACACTCCATACCAATATTTTGACATATACCTAGTAGTCAGTTTGAAACTTCTTTATATACCATCTTAGAGATTATTATTGACCACAGAACTTTTCACCTAATATTTTAAAGACTAGTAAATGTAGCATCTCCCATTATGAAAAACCAAGCATAGAAAAATGCTATAGCCAAGAAAGAAAGAGAATACACTCCTGAAAGGGGAACGAAAAGAAAAATTTTATGGTAATTAAAACTGGTTATGCAGAGCATTAAAATTCTGCATAGATTTGCATATTCCCCACCACCTGTTTTGGGGACTGCAGCAAGGCTAATTAACATAAAAGCTCTGATTAATTCTGCCAGTCACTGAGAGATAATTACAGTGCAGGACTGTAAACATTCTGCACTGGAAATACAGCCTGTTTGCCAACATCTCTCTAAGGGATGAAAGTTTACCATGGCAACCAAGGCAATTTTCCGCCTCCTCTCCCTCAGAAAGGAAGGTCATATTATCTCCTTTTCTTTTCTCTCCTTTTTCCTATGTTACGAGGTCCATATTCCACTGAGTTTCACAGGATGCTCATTCCAAGGTCTTTAGTCATTAGCAACGCTGAAATCAATCTTTCAGAATACTGTTTTTTCCCTCTCGACTGTCAGTTACCTGAACACTATAATGAAAGGAAGCAGCAGGTTGACTGTAACATTTGAACTTTGCACGCTTTGCCATGTGCTTCACAGATGCAAAGTAAGGCACATTGAAGTTTTGTTTTAAAATTTTAACTGCCTACCCACTGATGTCTATAAACAGGTTTAATTACAATTCTTAGAAGTATAACATTTTAGGTCAGAGAGGAACCCTAGCAATCTTATAAATGTCTCCACTTACATGCAAAGAAGAAAAACTGAGCTCTTAAGAGTTTAAGTGACTTGCCAAAGGTCACACAGCGGCCGGGTGGCAGAATAAGAATTCAAACCTAAAGAGCCTGTGTCTCTCAGTGCAGTTTTCTTTCCTCTGCACTACAATGCTTCCCAAAGACATGAAAAATAATCAATAAAAACATCTTTGGAAACAAAATGGAATTTAAGTGATTAGGCTTTGTGTTTAATTAGGAATGTGTTTTAGCTGAATTAACTTAGAAACATTTTTACTGAACTTACCTATAAAACTTCAAAAGTAGACATTTCCTGTCCACCTTTGGTTCATGGCAATAATTATAATTATTTGGATCTTTATGAGATTTAGAAATTTCAAGTATCCCCTATTACAATTATTATGTGTTCATTGTAGACAACAGAAAAATAAATAGAAAATTGACCCATAATCCCATATCCCAACTTACCTGTACATTTAAAGACTGAGCAGCAGCCTGTAAACTTGTTCCAGCGAGCTGGACCTATAAATAAAGGGAAAGTTCTAGTCTAATACTGTGGACATCCATCACTATAGATCATCATCAACAAATTAGTTCAAGAGTTTCTACTAAAGTGTAAAAAAGTTTATCTTATGGGGTTAAAATTTTATGAACAAGCTCAATCCTTCCACATTCCACCACACTCTCTGTCAGCTCCACTGAAAAATGTTGTTAATGTTTTCAGAAGATGTTTTCCTATACTAAATGAGCATTATCAGGCATGCCACACTTTTATTGAAGGTTCTTTTTATAACATTCTGTATTCACAGGCTGCTTAGATTGTAAAAACTTATTCACCTTCCACATTGTGTTAACATTCAAGACAAGCTACCTACATACATTATTTTTATCATTACAAAAAAATCAGAACTATCTATTCTAATTGTAAAATTTCCATACACACACTAGAGTGGAAATCTCACGTATATACACACATACAGACAAGTCCATAAGACATTTATAGTCATAACTTAAATCTCCTAGCTAAAATAAAGAATCTATCCTATAAAACATATATGAAAGTCTGTCATAGTATTTAGCACTCATATTTCATACACTCAGAAAGTTCAAATTATGGGTATATTAAAATAAGGATAGATACTCATGGAATTAGAAAACTATCATTTGGCTGCTATAATAGCTGATTCAGGCAAGAGTCATCACTGGATGAAGCGTGAAATTTGAGGAAAGTATCTCCACAGATACTAACCAAGGGCAAAATACTAATTACTATTAATATTTTAGAAATGTGGCCGATAAGTCATCAAGTGACCACAGACAAGAGTGCCCAGGAATGAAGCACACGCCTTCTGCTCTGATGCACTGAGATGAATACAGCATTGCTTAGGTTGTATTCATACCAACAGTTAGAACTTGAATCAGACAATGATCAAACACCAGGCTCTGTGCCTGTGGCTCAAGTGGCTAAGGCACCAGCCACATACACCTAAGGTGGCGGATTTGAATCCAGCCCGGGCCCGCCAAAACAACAGTAACAGCTACAGTCAAAAAATAGCTGGGCATTGTGGTGGGTTCCTGGGGTTCCAGATACTTGGGGGGCTGAGGCAGGAGACTCGCTTGAGCCTAGGAGTTGGAGGTTGCTATGATCTGTGATGCCATAGCACTCTACCCAGGGGGACAGCTTGAGGCTTTGTATCAAAAAAAACAAAAAACAAAAAACACCAGACTCCAACTGAAGAGCATCACAAATAACTGGTTTGTATTCTTCAAAAAGGTCAACGTTCTGAAAACAAAGACTCAGAAGTAAGAATGAGAACATAAACTAGGGTAGAATAAATGGAAAACTAAACTAGAATGGTGGCAGTGAGAATAACAAACAGGAAATGTGAAAGCCATTACAAGGTACTACACATCAGAATTCTGGCAACTGATTAGATACAGATGAAGAGAGAATCATGAATTATTCTAGGATTCAGGTCTAGGAGATTAGAAAATGTAGTGTCATTAACAGGGACAAAGAAGGTAAGACGGTCCACCTTGGATACATCATAAGTTAAATAGGCAGTATTTTGCCATGTATAATGTGTACTTTTTTGTCAAAATTTTTGAGGGAAAATAAGGATGTGCATTATACATGAGTAGTATGGCTCAGGAATAGGGGAGCCCCGCAGACCTTCTGGGGCTGCCGTAACTGCCCACTCCCAGATACTCAAGGTTCCATTCCAGGAGGATCTGGATCTGGTGGGAGCAGACCAGAGTATCTTCCGCTGAGCACCAGATCAGGGCAGGGGTGGGGAGGCCAACCAGAGCTGTGCGGGGTGAGGGCCAAAGCCAGAGACCAATTACAAAGAGGGGACCGGGAGCCTCACATAGGCCCCAGGAACCCATTAGGCTGCCTGCAGGCTGAGTAGCCTCAGAAGCTTCTGCCCTACTGGCCACATGAATGGCCATCTTGGCTGCATCCCCTAATGTGGTGGGGAGATAAGGGCTCCAGGAGAGAGTAAAGGGCAGTCTTCACAGCTACGGGAGGGTGGTGTGATCTGCAGATTTATCAGGGGAGTGTAAGACCTCTCCAGATGTGTCTATCCCAGCCAAGAGCTGGCCAAGAGGCATTTCACTGAGGTACACATTATACACAGGAGTGCATTTCACACAGCAACATACGGTAAGTGCTGGGCCGGGTGTGGTGGCTCAGGCCTCAATCCTAGCACTCTGGGGAGAAGACTACATGTCATCTACACAACTCTGGAAAGGTGCCATACAATTGACTAAATTTCACCAAAAATCCTATTTTTATGAAACCAGAAACCTTGTTGGAGGACTATGTTCCTAGAAGAAAATCAGAAACATTTTTGTTTTTCTACCATGCATTCAGAATACATTCTTAAATTTGTTTTAGATAGTAATCAATATTTTATCTAGAAATTGCATATAGAGGTTTCTCGATTTCAAAGATATAAACCAAAGTATGTGCCTGAGCAAAAGTGTGTCAACTAGGCCTCACTTATAACAGAAGATGCTAATTACTGCCTACATGATAACCCTTTGAGTTTGTGAATAAAAAACGGGCTTTAGAATAGCTTTCTAAAATTTTACCTGTTTTCAAGCAGAGGAGCTTCTTTGATAGTTCAGGTACTCTGATGACATATTTTGATGAAAAGAGTGAGCAGTAAGATCTATATTCAGTTCATAGCAACTTAACAGACTAATATGTAACCATTAGTTTTTATGTCCACATACATTTTTCACTAAATCACCATCACCACTATTACTATTATGTGCCACTGGTATCACTGCCAGTGTCAACACGTTTTGAGTCTTGAATTAGTCCTAGGTTTTAACTGAGGTAGAGACCATCAAGATGTGCACAGTAATGCTCTAGTACATAACTGTAAACATAATCCGAGAGGTTGAGACACTCTTGATAATCCATTTTCCAATTCTTTTCACTGAGTTTTCCGTTTTGGACCAGCTCCCACGTGCCAAAACTACTGGGTAACTGATGTTCGTTTTTATGTTCCCTTTTCCTGTCTCTACATGATAGCTAAAACATGAATGAATAAAACAGGGATGGTGTGTTCTGGACACAAAATAAATCACATGACATAAGAATTATAAAGTTGAAGCAAATCTTTTTGAACCTCAAACTAGGGAGTTTACAGTCAAGCAAAAAGACTCTGTCGTTTATAAAAACTAAGATAGCCTGCAACTGTTTTAAAGGAGAGATAGGAGCTTTGAGAGCAGAGTCTTTTTTTTTTTTTTTTTTACAGTTTTGGGCCAGGGCGGGGTTTGAACCTGCCACCTCTGAGATATGGGTCTGGTGCTCTACTCCTTTGAGCCACAAGCGCCACCTGAGATCAGAATCTTAATATTGCAGGTTTTGGACAATGATACTACATTATTTTGGATGACTCTGGTAATTAACTACCTGCAGTTAGTTAAAATAGTAAGTCAGCTGTTATACATATATGTTCCATTTATAACAAGGAATTCTTTTTTCTACACACAGGTGTGGCAGTTAATGCTATACAGTTAACTGAATCATAAGATTCCATATTAACCATTTAGAATGATATGACTACATGTGATTTACACTAGGCATTACATAATTTTACAAGTCTCACACTTTGAAATAACTTCCCCAGGTCCTACCATTTTATCCTTCCATCTTTAATTCTTGCTCATAGCTGAGCAGAACATTTTACCTGATGGAGATGTCCAAGGAAAGCTTGGGCTTGGGCTGTTGAGATGGCTCCTCCAACAGGCACAGGCTGCTTCTGAAAGTCCAGACCATTGGTTTGTGTGCCTAGAAAACAAGCAAAATAATTACAACTACACGTCAGAAGAAATAAACTCAAAAGTTACCAACATTCACAAGACACCTATTTTGTATAAGCACTTTTCTAGGTAGTTCCTAGGAGAAGAGTTTCTATCTAATGAAATGCAGTAAAATGGCTTCTAAAGGCAGGACTACAGGATAAATATACAAACATCAACAAAGCTTAAGAAACAGGAACAAAACAATAAATAATAAATACAATCAAAAGATAGTCTGAGAGAATTCAGACTTCAGTGCAGTAAGTGGGGCAACTGTGGTAGGAATAGTCATGAAACCTAAGATGGTGTTGCACAAGAATCAGTACCACTCCCGTAAAGAATGGTAGAGACAGAGATCTGCAGAAACGCCTCAGCTCTCTTTTAAATTCTCACCCTATTTGATATTTAGCTTGAACAATAAAAATTCACTGGTGACTTTGCCAAAAGCAACAAGGATTTATTATAATTAATTTAAACACTTTAATGAATAATAGTCTGATGGCAAAAGCAACCTTTTACATGATAAGCTAAGGGCAAACAAAAGAGTTGCACTAATTTCTTTTCTTTTTTTTTTTTTTTGAGACGGAGCCTCAAGCTATCCCCCTAGGTAGAGTGCCATGACATCACAGCTCATAGCAACCTCCAACTCCTGGGCTCAAGCGAGTCTCCTGCCTCCGCCTCCCAAGTAGCTGGGACCACAGGCCCGGCCATTTTTTGGTTGCAGCCATCATTGTTGTTTGGCGGGCCGGGGCTGGGGATTCGAACCCGCCACCTTAGGTGTACGTGGCTGGCGCCTTAGCCGATTGAGCCACAGGCGCCGAGCCCACTAATTTCTTTAATTCCAAAGTATATACTGCTGCATATATCTCATTAGCAAGGGCTCTGCTACCAGTATATTTTTCAAAATGTTTATTTTCCAGCGCTTTTTTACCACTTCTGCTGTGATTTGATGTTGGAACACAATTTATTGAAAGATACGCCACCCAAACACCCAGAAATATTTTTTTGTTTGTTTTTTGAGACAGTCTCAAGCTGTCACCCTGGGTAGAATGCCATGGCATCACAGCTCACAGCAACCTCTGACTCTTGGACTTAAGCGATTCTCTTGCCTCAGCCTCCCAAGTAGCTGGGACTACAGGTGCCCACCATAACACCAGTTTTTGTTGTTGTTATTGTTACAGTTGTCATTATTGTTTTAGCAGGCCTGACCTGGGTTCGAACCCAATAGCCCTAGTATATACGGTTGGTGCCCTATCCACTGAGCTACAGGCGCTGCCCCAGAAATATTTTCTAAGGGATAAAATATACTGCTTCTGAATTATAACATCCAGTTATTATTCAGAAAAGGCCAAAATACTTTCTACTGAATAAAATATAACAGACCACAAGAACATGGAAGAATCATCTAGGTCATAGTCCTACGCTTCTATTTCCTACCATTTGAATGCCCCATCTTTCTATCCTTACACCTGGGTGTGCATACACACCCACAGCAGACCAGTTAGGAGAGCACAAGTTAGAATCTTAAAGCAGTATTTCTAAAATGACTCTTGTCATTATATATCCCAATTTCTGGCAAATGTATCACTTAAGTGAGAATAATTTAGTATGTCATATGACCTAGAAGGGCTATTTATTTCCTTGAGACAATTATAAAAAACATGTATTTCACTTCCTTAAAAACTCTGAGATTGTTTCTTATCTTCTTTCCTAAAGTCTTCCACAAACAGGAAAATATAGAACTACCTAGACAAATACAATAAATAAAATTAAAAGAACACACACCTGTGTCAAATATTTGAAACTGGTATGAAAGTAAAATTTAAAGAAATTAAATTTAAAATCACTTCCATAAACTACACACAGAAGTTTCACTATTTTAACACTGTGCATTTTGTCATTAGTTACGGGAAATCATTACCCACGTTTTTGTACTGTAAATATTTTTGTATTTTTTTATCCATTATGACATCTTACAAAGCCTTTCAGGGTGGAAAGAGACTGCCCCTTCCATAAACAGAGCTGCACACAGGCACTTACAACATGAACGAGGTAGAGATGAAATATGAAAGATGAGTGAGGAAAGGATGGAGTTCTCAACAAATGAGTAATGAGTATCCATTTGGAAAAAAAGAAAATAGAATCTAATCACCATACCAAAAACAGTTTCAAAAGAAAACAGAAAATTTCAGAAGGACTAAAGGCCTAAGTGTTAAAGGCAAAACTAACATTTTTAGAAGGTAACATATGAAGAGTATCATTATAAGCTTGAGAAATGGAAGGATTTCTTTATCAAGACTCAAAAATGAAAAGGTACAAATTTAACTACTTTAAAATTAAAAGTTTCACTCAAAGGGTTACATAAAGTGAATGAAAAAAATGTTTACAGTCTATACACAGTCTTATACAAATAACAAAAGATTAGTATTCAGAATACAGACAGAACTCCTATGAATCATTAAGAAAAAGTCAACCCAATAGAAAAAAAATGGGCAAAAGGAATGAATAGGAATTTTACCAAGGAGAAAACACAGATGTTCTATAAATACAAGTTTCCTTGGAAACTAGGAAAACACAAATTAAAATCTCAATGAGATACCATTTTACACCCAATAAATTGGTTAACATAAAGTTGGTTAACATCAAGTTTTGGTAAGACTGAAATTCTCATCTGTTGTTGGTAGCAGTACAAATAAATGCTTTGGAAAACTGGCTGGCATATAAAGACATCAGAAAAAAATTTACCAAGTACACTTTGAGAAAATACTCTGGCGCCTTTTTCATATATTTGCATTAAGAGATAAGTACAAAATGTACTCACAAGCAGCATTGTTTATAATATTAGACATAACTAGACATAACCCAAATGTTCCATCAATAATAGAATAGACATGAAAATTATGATATAGTCATATAATGGGATATGATGGCCAGTGAAAAGGAATTACAAATATGTGTATATGTACTGATACAGATGCATCTCAGAAACAAAAGTTGAGCAAAAGACATAATAGGGTGTGACTCTGTATCATGGAAACAGGTAAATCTAAGCAATATATTATTTGAGGACAAATACACAGATAGAAAAAACTTTTGAAAGAAAAGCAGTGTGACCATTAATACTAAATTCAGAATAGTAGTTACCCTTTGTGGTAGAAGAATGGAATACCATCAGGGTGCCACTATGCTTCATGTTCTCATCCCTCTAGCTCCACAGCAACAATCTGTACCTCCTGTTTACTACAAAGACATATTTGGTACCTCTCCTTTAGTGAGAGAGGAGAGGAAGAAATAAAATTAACCTAAACCACACACAAGCAGGTGAATATGCACCCAAAATGTATTACACTAAGTAAAAGGCTCAGAGGCTACATCTATATAATTTTACTGACACGACATTTTGGAAAAGGCAAAACTTAAAAAGAACCCATCAACTTCCTTGTATTACAAATAAGAAAAATAAAAATACAAAGGTCACTACTAAAGTTCTGAGACAGTGTTATGGTCCATTATTTTACTTCTTAAAAAATAGCTGACAGCAGTGTCCTTTCTGATTCACCTGCACAAATTTTAACTTGCTGGGCTTATCGGTGCTGCTGGGAGAGCTTCATCTGTTTATGCCCACAGGGCACTCAGTCGGTGTCAGCTATGGAGCTGGGAAGACAGCACTCTCCACAATTATTTTCCATGATTTTCAAAGTTGGTTAAATAAGCCTTGAGGATTGGCAATGAATCTTGGGAGACCATACTTCTTCCTATGTGACAATTTTTTGGTAGTTTCAAGAATTTAGAAGAGCCCAAACCTCACTAAAAGAGGAGGAGAAGAGTAGGCGTCCAGTGACCACAGTGACTGAGGAAAACATCGCATTTCTAAAAAAATGGTTCACACAAACAATTGAGGGACATCAAGGACAATGAAGCGGCTACAGATTGGCTTGCCGTCAGTGTCTAAACAACTACATGATCATGTCTGAGTTAGGTAATCTTCACTTGATGTGTGCCTCACACTTTGACAGATGAGCAAAAAGCACATCTGTACTGCATGGTGTGAAGAAATGCCAGTCAGATGTGACGGAGGCCAGTCTAGATGCGTTTCTGACACCATTACAGGTGATGAAACCTGGATTTACCAATTTGATCTGGAAAATAAGCATCAGTCCACAGTACGCATTTTTGTCTAATAAAAATCCACCAACAAACGTGAAGCGGCCCCAAATGGTTGGAAAATAATGGTGGCAACTTTCTTCTCCAAGAGAGCAGTTAGGTTGTAACTGTTCTTCTGAGGAACAAAGAACTGTTACTGTTCAGAGGTACAGGACAGTATGCCCACCAAAAGTGTTCCAAAAGCTTCAGGAATGGCAGCCAAGGACAGGCCAAGGGGGCCACCTTGTACCACGACAATGTGTCCACCTACACAGCCAAAATCACCATCAGTTCCTGGAGTCCACAGAGGTTAAACTTATGACTCATCCACCCTATAGTGCTGACCTGGCCCCACTAGATCATTTCCTATTCCCTACAGTGAAAAACTGCATGTGTAGAAGAAGGTTCTCCAGCTCTGAAGAAGCTGTTTCAGCCTGCGAAAGTGAGTTTACAGCACTTGAAGAAAGTGAGTGGAGAGAGTGTTTCAGAAATGGTTTACAAGAATGCAAAAGTGCATAGAATGTCATGGCAATTATTTTAAGAAAATAATCAAAATTTCATGTTTCTCAATTTTTGTGTATCTCAACACTTTCAAAGTGCCCCTTGCATACAGAAATATAACTGAGCTCAGAGCCTACCATCCATTTCCCAACCCAACTGCTCTTTCCACTATACCATCCTACGACCAAGGAGTCCAAATCAATGCTTCTTCACGAAGAATATTAACTAAGTGATTGACCAATAATTGAAGCTGTGGTCAGGCTCCGAAGGAGACATCAGATGATAAGGCATCAGAATTTGAGGCCTTTGGTTTCTACCTCACAGTGTGTTGCCCCAGCTATAATTATATAGCAAACAAAATTTTTTTAAAAAAAGGCATTTAAATCAAATTTTATAGCCTATCAAAAATATTACTACATGTAAATAAGGACAATTTTGGGAAAAAACCACATCTCCAAATAGGAAACACATCAAAATGTTACTGGTGTATACATTACTCTATATTTTTTAAATTCTCTACCATAAGTATTATAATCCGTGATTACAACTTGAATTCCTGTTCAGTTTCATTTTTCCTAAAATGGGCTTTCTTTCAATTTATCTTCAAAGACATCTCCAAAGTTATCTGTCTCCAAAAAAAGACTAACTTCTATTTGGATTCTGCCCAGGTGTACGCTTAATTTTTTTGTGAGGGGGGAACTGCACCTTTATCCATTCCTGCTGTCACTTTTCCATAAATGAGAATGGACATCTATATTCTATGAATGTTAATTTTAAAATGCACAGATAGGAGAGGAAACACAACATACTAGGGAAGGAAGTGAAAGGTAGAGGTTGGAGGGAAAAGACAGGAGGGAGGAGGCAGCTCAGAGAGAAAGCTAAGTGATACTTTCAATGGGATCAAAACGTAGATGCCTTCACCCTCTTCTCTAGCTTGGAAAGTCCTAGTCATTATTCAATATCCAACATGGAAGTTGCTTGCTTTAAGATTTTAAAGGGCCAGCCTAACTATAAATAATCTTTCCCAAATTTTAACTCTTATAAAATCTAGTTTTGCTTAGAACACTTAATCATCACTTATGAGATAACATTAATAGCTTCCAAACAGAACAACTATTTGGCCAGAAATCATAAAACATACATAATACATTTCTAAAATCTCTTTGGGACCCAGCTATATCTAAAGGAAACCATGACAGTTTAAAAAGAAAAATATTTCTTTGTTCCAGTGTCAGTGACCCCATATTCTTTAGCTAAATAGAAATGCATTTGTTAATGTAGGTCTCAGACCAAATATCAGAATCACATAGTCCACAAAACAGAATTAAATCAGAGTAAAGAAGTTGATTTCAGAGAACTAAATTTTCTGAAATGCAGGAAAAGATCTGTAAAATAGTCCCTGTTCACAATAAAAGAAAAAAGATTTGTTCTCACTGGAGACCTAAACTTTGAATATATGAAAGGGTAAGAGGCTGGGTGGCTCATGCCTATAATCCTAGCACTCTGGGAGGCCGAAGCAGGTAGATTGCTTGAGCTCAGGAATTCAAGACCAGCCTGAGCAAGAGCAAGACCCCATCTCAAAAAAGCTGGGTGTTGTGGTGGGCACCTGTAGTCCCAACTATTTGGGAGGTTGGGGCAAGAGGATCACTTAAGCCCAAGAGTTTGAAGTTGCTATGAGCTATAATGCCATGGGACTCCACAAAGAGTGACGAAGTGAGACTGGCTAAAAAAAAAAAAAAAAAAAAAAACACCTTGAAAATAAAGTGTTAGCCAGGAGATATACAATGGTTCAGCTTCTATGGAAGACAGTTTGGCAGTCCTTCTAAAGGTTAAATGTGGGGCTGTGCACAGTGCCATCTGTAATCCTAGTGTTCTATGAAGCTGAGGCAGAAGAATCATTTGAAGGTCAGAAGTTCAAGACCAGTCTGAGCAAGAGCTAGACCCCATCTCTACCAAAAACAGAAAAAAATTAGCCAAGAGTGTCTATAAAGCCCAACTACTTGGAGGTTGAGGCAGGAATATCAATTAAGCCCAGGAGTTAGACATTGCAGCAAGCTATAAAAGAAAGTTAAACGTAGAATTACCTAAAAACTCTACTGCAATACACACCTTTGTGTACTGTTTAACTATATTTTGGTCAAGGATGGACCACACATGATGGTGGTCCCATAAGATTATAATACTATATTTTTACCTTACCTTTTCTATGTTTAGATATGCAAATACCGTTTTGTTATAATTGTTTACAGTATCATTAGCTGGGTGAGGTGGTGTGTGCCTCTTTGGAGGCTAAGGTAGGAAGATCTCTTGAGCCCAGGAGTTTGAAGCTGTAGTGAGCTATAATCATGTCACTGCATTCTAGCCTGGGTGACAAAATGAGACTCTGTCCCAAAAAACAAAAACAAACCAAAAATAATTGCCTATAGCATTAAGTATTTGGTATAATAAGCCATATAGGTGTGTAGGAGCAATAGGCTATTTACACCGCACAGCCTATATGTGTAGTGGGCTATACCATCTATGTTTGTCCAGGTACACTCTATGATGTTCACACACTGACTTTCTTAGAAAAGAAAAATTTCTTAGAAAAATCCCTCTTGTTAGGTGATGTATGAATATATATCCCAAAGAATTGAAAACAGGCACTAAAATAAATCTGCATACATAAATTTTCACAGCAGTATTCACAATAGCCCCAAAGTGAAAACAACCCAAATGTCCATCAAGAGATGAATGGATAAATTGTGGTATATCCACCCAATAGAATATTTGGCCATAAAAAGCAACGAGTACTGGCTCAGTGCCTGTAGCACAGTGGCTATGGCACCAGCCACATACACTGGGACTAGCAGGTTGCAACCCAGCCCAGGCCTGCTAAACAACGACAACTACCAAAAAAAAAAAGAAAAAGAAAAAAAATATATATATGCATTATATATATAGTTGTGCATTGCGGCAGGTACCTATAGTCCCAGCTATTTAGGAACTTGAGGCAAGAGAATCCTTAAGCCCAAGAGTTTGAGGTTGCTGTGAGGTGGGACGCCATGGCACTCTACTGAGGATGACAAAGTAAGACTCTGTCTCAAAAAAAAAAAATAAGCAACAAGTACTGACAATATGCTGAATGAACCTTGAAACCAGACATAAAAGGTCGCATACTATATGGTTCTGTTTAGGGTAGGTGTCTTGGCTCAAGCCTGTAATCCTAGCATTGTGGAGGCCGAGGTAGGAGGAGCGTGAGGTTGCTGTGAGCTAGGCTGACAGCATGGCACTCGAGCCCAGGCAACAGATGAGACTATCTCAAGAAAATAAATAAATAAAATTTTAGAAACTATCTGATTCCATTTATATGAAATGAAGATGAGATACAGATTGGTGGGTGCTAGGGGCTGGAAGAGGAAGAAATGGAGAATGACTGCTTAAGGGATCTGGATTTTCTTTTGAAGAGATAAAAACGTTTTTAGAATTAGAGAGAGGTAGCGGTGGCACAATACTAAAGATACACCAAATGTCAATGAATCATTCCCAAGGTAAAATCATTCACTTTAAATTAGTTACTATAATTTTTATGTTATGAGCACTTCACTTCAATTTAAAAATCTGTAGTTCTAATACAACTCTGACAGCCAGCTATTGTTCTACTGGTTCACTTGCCTTACTTGTGGCAAGCAGCCAGCCTCACTTGTCTAAATGGCTACTTATACCTGTTATGAAATGCAGCTTTGTTGGAATTGCATGTGAAAATAAGAACACATTTTTGAATGAGTGTCTGGGAGATTTGGGGACATGAAGTTTGTGAAGGTTATTTTTCATCACTTAGCAGCTATATTTTAGAATAGTATTATACTATATTTTAATCTGTACTGAAAATCACATTACTACTTCAATTAAACCTATGTAATAAAGAAGAAAAGTACATTATCCACAGATTTCTACAGTCAACTGAAGGCAGTCAAGTTGGTAAAATTTACCAACAATAGCCTAAATTTCAAATACCTACAGGAAATGATGACTATATGTGTGCCTGTCACTACCTCACCTTGATAAGCAATCACAAATTCCAAATGAAGTCCATAGAAAGTCCAGCAAGTCCAGCAAGCACTGGACATCAATGACAGCTTCTCAGATCTTCTAAGAAAACTTTGCTATTTCTCATCTTTTAGTGTGTGTGGAGGTGGTTTCTTCCACCTTAACGTCCATAAAAATAGGAGGAATATGGAATAATGGAAATCCAGAAAGAATCACAGCAAGATTCTACACCACTACAAAACCAAGAAGTGTAATCAAATTGATGACAGATCATCTAGAGGAGGGATGATTATTACCCTCACATTGTTAATCTGGATGAACTATCTACTCTCAGACTTCTTGTCTTCTAGTCTGATTTACGTCCTAAGTAACAGTATGTTTGCTATTTTTTAAATTGCTTTTATGCATCACCTATAGACAAATGCAGATCAATGATGCATGACAAGATTTCTACAGGTGGCTACTGTCTGTTGAACTGTTAAATCTATCTGCATAAAAGGTTATATTAAAACAGACTTTAATAATTTTTTTATTTCTTTTGAGACACAGTCTCACTTTGCCACAATGTCTGGCTATTTTTGGAGACGGGGTCTCACTGTTGCTAAGGCAGGTCTCGAATTCCTGAACTTAGGCAAGCTATCCACCTTGGCCTCCCAAAGAGCTAGGATTACAGGTGTGAGCCACCATGCCAGGCCATAATAAATTTATTAATTGTAGAAAAATGAATGACAGCTATTGAGACTATTTTTTTAAAATAAATATTATGTATAATTGGAATGCTTTAGGGATCAAGAAAACCAGAAAAGTCCTCATTTTAATATCCTAATACTATGTTAACACTTTTTGTTAAAGAAAAATTTACTTAACAGCCTTTCCCACCTTTTTCCTGCCTCCTGACCTAGCCAGATGCTCCCTACTCAATTTTATCTTTAGGATGGAAGCCAGATGAATAGTGGCAGCTGCATGTCTTCCTTGAAAACACAAAGCAATCTTTGAATGTGGCATTTCAACTCCTTACATTTTCTAACTATGTCTAATGTCAGGGTTCCTAGTTTGAATTACGACCTTTTACTACAAATCCTTATATTGTTAACCTGGAAGAATTATCTACTCTAGGACTTCTTGTCTTCTATTCCAAGTTTCATTTTCCCTGTTTCATGAGGCCGTCCCTAATCACCTCTGTTCTTAACCCTATCTAAAGAGCTTTCTTATATTCCCTTCTACCTAAAAACTCACTAACTACCTTTACCTATTTCACGCTCCTATTTCTCTACCTTAAAAAGAAAGGATCTTCTATTTTAGGCTACTTTATCCACCAGTGTTCTAAACCACCTCTCTCCTCAAAATTTTGATTCTTCAATCATCTATTTTTTACTTACCACTCTCCTTTGAATGGCTCCTCTTCCTTAGCAAATAAACATATTCATATTGCTCCACAAGGAGGACTTTGCTAAACTTCCTCTCCCATTTTTTCCCTCTCTTTTATTTGTCATCATCATACTCAAAACAGATAGCTAATACTTACTGCATACTTACTGAAACACATATCTACTTGCTTTATTATTACAGGAGAACCTCCATAGTTGACCACCTCCCTACACTGATGACCTCCCTACGTTGACCTAATAAATTGGACATGCAACAAAAGCGCCAATGGCAGTTCCTTATGTTGACCACCTCTGTATGTTGACCAGTTTCTTACAGTCCCTTGGGAGGCCAGCTTACAGAGGTTCTACTGTATTTATCCCTACCTTACAGCTAAGAAAATCCGTGGTACAGAAAAAAATAACTGCCAAAGGTAACACAACCAATAAGTGAAAGAACTAGGCTATTCCTTTAAGTAGTTTGGTTTTAGATTCCGAATGCTTAAACATTATACTCAACTACACAGCCCCCACATAGAGCTTCCATTAAAAGACTTGCCTGCATTTATTATTCTCCTTTAACCATTGACTTCTCTAATCACAGCGACTTCTTTCTCAACCATTTGCCTAAACCCTTTTATTTTATTTTATTTTTTGCAGTTTTTGGCCAGGGCTGGGTTTGAACCTGCCACCTCTGGCATACGGGGACAGCGCCCTACTCCTTTGAGCCACAGGTGCCACCCTGCCTAAACCCTTTTAAAAGGTTCCCAGCAACTAATAATTGTCAAATCCAAAGGTCTCATTTTAAGCCTTCTATGGCAGTACTGGACTACACTGAATACTATTCTGTGAGGTTGCTATCTGGTGCACTTCTGATCTCCATGGCTGTTCTTTCTTATCTAAGCACTGACCAACAGAACTTTCTGTGATGATGGAAATGTTGCAGGTATATGCTATCCAAAATGGTAGCCACTAACTGCATGTGGCTACTGAGCACTAGAAATGTGGCTAGCGGACTTAGGAATTAAATTTTTAATTTTATTTACATTTAAATAGCAACATATAAAGTGGCTACCCTACTGGGCATTATACGAGCTCCTTTTCTCTGCCAGTCCTTCCAATGTTGACAAGAGCTCTTGTCCTTGGTCTGCTTCTCAGATTATTACACTCGCCTCCCAGCTGCATCTCCCCCCCTAAAGTCTCCCACACCTCTGTAAGTTCTCTCCTGAGGAAACTAACTCTATCTTCAATTGCTCACATCTTCCAACATTTTCAGAACTAGTATCCATCACCTCATTGCTAAGTCTACTCCCTTCCAGTGTGGTCCCTACTCAGAGAATTGTTTCACAACAAACCCAGCCCCAAGCCAAACTAGGCATTCAATTCATTTCCTATTACTCTTTCTCCTCTCCTTTCTCTCTTTCTTTCTTTTTTTTTTTTTAACTCCCTCTTAATCTCTTCCCCTTCTCCCCCCAATGACTCATTAAATTGGATCTCTAGTTTCTATTGTCACTGCTCTAGGCCAGGATGCTATGTAATAGATCTAATTGAAAGAGTAATAGAGTCTAGTTTTTGCTTCCAGCAAGATGTAAAGTATAACATGGTTGGAAAATTCTTTTATATCAAATATTCTTTAATACCTGTTGGGAAAAAGATTTTATGAAAAAAAAAAAAGACATGATAAAACCAAACTGCCCTCTAAGGGAAGAGGGAGAAAATTAGACAATCTCTAATAATCTGTGTCCAGAACTGCTCTTTAGAAATAAATCCTCTCATCAGCATTCCTAATTTCTTTAGTAATAAATAAAAATGGACACTACCCCCAAAGAACCTTCACTGTGCTCCTAAAGCTCCCTGGAAGTACTCTGGAACTTTCAATGACCCGTGACTATCTACCATTTAAAACTTCACTATAAGGAAACTCAAAAAAACTAATATATAGGTTTTTATAACCCTAATAAATAAATAAAACTAATATATAGGTTTTATAACCCACAGGCTTATAGGAATGCCTTGGCCAGTATAGAACATAGTATACATACAGGAAAATATGTATTTAATAATGTTTTTAAAAGATAATAACAATAATAAAAAGCAATACGAGTATTTAAAATGGACCCTGGATAAATGTAAATTCAAAGGGAAAACAGATCTTCAGACTCTGAAATCTGAAATGTTCCGCTCTGGTTTACATGTAGTAGGAACTGTATTTGAGGCCTATTCCTCAGTGATATTCTGAGGCTTCTCCTAAAAACACTGGTATTTTATCTGGATTGGTTCAAGACATCAAGTTCTTATTATTATGAAGAATAGGAAGAATATTCACTGGTGCCCTGGTCATTCAGGATCCTTTCTCTTCATCTTGGAGAAAGTGATGGCTGATCATGTTCTTTAATGAGCAAAATTTTCTAATACCAGCCATAGCACTAGTAAACCCCACAGAACTAATACATCACTAGCCTGGAACTTTGGATGATGACATTTTTGGAATACTATTTCATAAATTTACATTAAGTTGCACTAATGAATTTCGTTGGCTTTTTCATTTGTGAGAAAGATCTTCACATTACCCTGAAAAATCAAGTGAAAAAGAGTAAGACAGAGAAGTCTTGAATCTATCATAGTATGTGGCTAATTCACTACAAACTCAATAAATAAAACAGATGAGTTTGCTATTTTAGAAGAAAGTTTTAATATTTCAAAGCAAGTATCAGAAAAAAAATCACATTGAATTTATAAACATCTGTCACTTTTACCTTCATTAATTAGAAAAATAATTATAATAGGCCAGTGGCAAATTTAAAAAAATAATAAGCTCTTGGTACCAATAACGGACTCACTAAAGTCTGAAGAACTGGAATACTGTCTAATTCTATGAATGACTAAAGGATAAAATATCCAGAAATCACATGACAAAATGGAAAAATTCTGAAGGAATTAAGAGACATTTAGTACAGATTTCTTCTCCATCTTAGCTTTTACTGTTTCTTCATGCTGAACATACACTGCTGAACACCATCAGATTTAAATCCTACCCAGCCTTTAAGGTATAGTTTAAACTCCACCTTCTCCAAAGCCTTCCTGGATCTTGCCAGCTAAGAATAATTTCCCTATGTGGAATTCTCATGGATTCATGCATACTTCCAAGGAATCTGCTCAATTTCTGTTATATTACATTTTCATACATATTTTCTCTACATGATAAATTTCTTGAAAAAATCAGTATTTTCTCCCACATTAGTGACGTTACTGAGTATAATATAGTGTCTTGTTTCTTGGAATGAACAACACAGTTCAAAGGATGAAAGAAGGGCTCTGCACCCCTTTACAGATACCTGTGTGACCTTTGTCACATAACTATCTCTGGGCTGCAATTCCCTTATCTAAAAAGAAAAAAACACCGTTACATGAGATAATCTATATAAGTACTTAGTACATGTATAAATGCTTAATGAACAGACACTATTATCATAGTCTAGTATAAATTATTTTTATAATAAATTATTTCTAATAAACTATATTTTATAATCACTTTATAATAAATTGTCAAACGAATGAAAGAGACAAAATATGGCAGTGAGTTCTAGAAAAGTTTTAATTTTTTAATAGATGAGGGACTCCTTTATTTATTTATTTTTATTTCAAATTAATATGACAGTACAAATTTTTAGGTCACATTATTCTCACTTCCAAGGTAAAGTTCAAGTTGTAGAAAAGCCCTTCACACCAGGCACGCTGAACACCCTCACACTGTGCACATTAGGTGAGATCCTGCTAATCACCCTATTTCCTCTCCCCCTTGTTAGAGTGTATTTGTGTTTTATCATTCATATGGGCCTATAATTCTTTATAGATTGGATTCATATTAGTATTGAGTACACTGGATTTCTTTTTTGCATTCTTGAGACATTTTACTAAGAAGAATGTATTTCAGTTCCATCCAGGTAAACATAAAAGATGTAAAGTCTCCATCTTTTCTTATGGCTGAATTACTTCATGGTACACATATACCATAATTTGTTAACCCATTAAAAGATAAGGAACTCCTAAGGGCAGAATTTAAAAGGGTTTTTAAAAAAAAACAGTGCTGTATAACAACAGAACAGGTTATATCTGTTGTGTTCTATATCAGTGATGAATCCAGACACAGGCTAGATGACCATTTATTTCTTGGGAGTACTGATGAAAGTATTCTAAACACAACAAAAAATGCTTAAGAAAGATCACTTTTTACTGTGATACACAATTTACTAGAGACAAACAGCTCACATGGACATAATCAGCATCATGTGGCATTTTAAGAGGAAATTCTGCAACATTTGAGATCACTCCAATAGCAACAGGAGGTGGCTACAGAATTATAAGGAGGAGCAAGGAGCACAGTAGATACTATAGTTAATTTTATGCAGTCATGATTTAGTACTGTGTATTTAAGTTTGTTTATATTTCTGCTGTGAATGGTACCAAGTACAGTCCAAGTTTGTCTGCATAAGTTTAAAACTTTTCATAATAGAGCTGAGATTTTCTAGTAGTAAATGCTAGAATAGACTAGTATGTTCATATAATTTATGCATTCACGACATACTAACTTTTAAAGGTATCCAATATTTCTAGGCTATACAGTTAATCTTAGGTTTTCTCAAATTGTTACAAATCTCCAAAAATTTTTCCAATATATTTATTGAAAAAAAAATCTGCAAGTAAATAGGCCTACACAGCTCAAATTCATATTGTTCAAAGGTCCACCATATAACTATGTTGATTACATAAATTATATATCTATTTTCTTTTATCTGAGCCTGACTCTCAACAGGTTTATCAATCTTTTTTATTTCAATCAATTCCTTTAAGGTAACTGTGTCAAAACTCATTCACTCTACTCACATCCCTGAACCCATTTCATTCAATCTTCTCTCCTTTTTATTTATCTATTTCAATCAATTCCTTAATAGTAACTATGTCAACATTCATTCACTCTAGTCTCATTCCCAAACCCATTTCATTTGATCTTCTCCTAGCAAAGCAGTATGAAAGGTTCATGGTCTTTGAATCATAAATTGCTAAACCATTATGAATTTAGTTTCCTTCTGAGTAACACAGGTATACACCTACTTACCTTATAGGAGTATTTTAACAATTATGACACAAAGTATATATAACTAAGTGGCTAGCCATACACCTATAGTTAAGAATTTAAAAACTGAGATAGGGCACACTGGCTCACACCTGTAATCCTAGCACTCTGGAAGGCTGAGGTAGGTGGATTGCTTGAACTCAGAAGTTGGAGACCAGCCTGAGCAAGAGCAAGACCCTGTTTCTGCTAAAAATAGAAAAACTAGCAGGGCACTGTGGCAGGTGCCTGTAGTCTCAGCTACTCGGGAGGCTGAGGCAAGAGGATCCCTTGAGCCCAGAAGTCTGAGATTTCTGTGAGCTATGATGATGCCAGAGTACTCTACACAGAGTGAGACTTTGTTTCAATTCAAATAGTAGCTGTTGTTACCAGTATTAGTATTATTCTTGCTGTCCTCTCAGAGGATCACCTCTCAATTACTTTAATGAGAAAAAAGAGGCAATTATGAATTATTCTCAGTTTTGCTTCTCCTTTCCACTTCAATTTTCCTGTCATTGTTTAATCTTTACTTCTCCAAAATTTTAGAAAAAGTGACCTATCTTTCTCATTGTCAAAGTTAACCCTTCATTCTGCATTCTGCACTTTTGATCCTAGTCCTTCACCTCTACCTGGGTTCCACTTGTTATTTTTTTCTTCACTCTCATCCTTCCTGATGATTCCTTCTGCCTGGTCTACAAACATACTTAGAATCTCCTTAAAAAAAAAAAAAAAAAAAAAAAAACCTTCTTAATTCTACTGTGGCCCTCTTCTATATCCCTGTTGAATTAGACTTACCATAGTCTATCCAAAATCAGTTATATTTATCTCTTAGTGAATTGTTAACTCCTTGAAGACACAGAGTATCTCACCTACTTGCACCGTATCTTCTAACAACACCAACTGTAATATTTTACATATAGAACAGGCATTTATTGAATAAATAAACTTAAGCTATAGATTATCCAAGAACATCATATTATAAGGGCTCTTTCATAAAACTAAACTATCAGATGTGTTTCTCAAATAAATCACTCTGGCAGAAGAAAGACAAAGAAGTTAACACATCAACACAATCAAATAACTTTAAAATACCATTCTCCATAAAATTTCACACATTAAAAGTATTGCAATTATAAACATTTCAGGAAAAATGATCTATACAAAAGTATTCTGAATCCAGAAAATGTGAGACTTTGGTTTTATTAAAATGCTAGGGGTTCTTTCCCTTAAAATTTTTTACTTCTTTTTTATAAACTACTGAAAAATAACAAACTAACAGACACCTGGATAGTATGTAGATTCATTTGTTATCTTTTTTATTTTATTTATTTATTTTGGGACAGAGTCTCATTATGGCACCCTTGGTAGAGTGCCGTGGCATCACAGCTCACAGCAACAAGCACCCGCCACAAGGCCCGGCTTTTTTTTTTTGTTGTAGTTGTTATTGTTGTTTAGCAGGCCTGGGCCAGTTCAAACTCGCCAGACCCAGTGTGGCCTACACCCTAA
Organism: Galagoides demidoff; assembly: GCA_963574575.1. Taxonomy (NCBI): domain Eukaryota; kingdom Metazoa; phylum Chordata; class Mammalia; order Primates; family Galagidae; genus Galagoides; species Galagoides demidoff. The sequence goes on along the minus strand of CAUYQV010119755.1, from coordinate 13,445 downwards.
CCACTGAGCTATAGGCACCAAGCCAGCATTTGTTATATTTTTAAATAAAATTAACTTATAAGCAAAGCATCATTTATGTCTACATAAACTGAATTTTATATCTAATATATTATTATGCAAACTGGAATTCAAATATTTTTCTATATTCCTAACCTAACAAACTGACATCAGTAGAAGATGCTAGAATTATTATGACAGATCTTTAACGAGACTTCACAGTTTCTATTATTCTAAAGTAAATGTAAAGGTCCATAAAAAGAAAGCAATCTGTAATTTTACTAAAGCAACAAATGCTACAGTGGATAAACAGGAAGTGAGAGGCTACACTTCAGAGTAAGGGCCTGTGATCAGTTCACATTTCATGCAGCTGCAATGTATTAAGTACCTATTCCATTAGCAGTAACCCTTATAAGAAAGCAATAAAATTTTTCCCTTTTTGTAGGGAAGAGACAATTGCCATCAGTGGTGATGGAAGTAAAGAAGTCTAAGAAAAGTGCTAGAGTCTAGCCACAAAATTGCAATTTCAGAAAACCACAAGTTTTCTAAGAGTTAAAAAAATCTAAATTGATACTGCTCAGCTCTGTGGTGGGAATGAGTGTGCCACGCATTTCATATTAAACTGGGGCAAGAAAGTCACAAGACTTTTAACAAGTGCTCCAGCCAGAATTATTCTTATGTAGATGTGAATACATATGAAATACTGCTTAAATTTTCAATTTTGTTTCAGTTCATGGGATAAAATAGGCTGCAAATCTTAAAACTGTTTTTATTTCCTGGCTGGTTTTGTGCCTCGATTCCCTATTCCATAAAATAATATCTTACTTGTCATAAGACCTTAAACTGAAATCAGGTAATGCACATAGAGCTTAAGATTTTTAAAAACATGTCATAGGAGTTTTATTAAATGTTACAGATGCTCAGTAAGTGGTCACTACTGAAACTGCTGTTAAAGTAGTGGTATTAAAGTAAATATGGGGATTCCTTGAATGTAATGCAGTAGATATTTTCAGTGTTCTCCAATCATTCAGTGAACCAGTTTCTCCTCCCTTAGAGAGAAAAATATGCTTCTTTGAAGGTATCCTTTAGGCAGAGGTGTCCTGCCCACTCTCCCCTAGGCTCTTAATGGAATCTACTGCTCTGTTATTCTCTGAAAACAAGTCCCACCCATAAGCTAGGTGGCCAAAGCACCTGCATTGGCATAGAAACCAGTGCTACAAAACAAACGAAGGAGGGCTCAAACAGAGGACAGAGAAATATCAGAAAGGAAGACTGTGGCTGACAATTCTGGCACAATGCAGTGCTATTCTCCCCCTTCAAAGAAGATACTACAGTAGTCTACTTGGTTAGCCTTAGTTAGAGTAACACGAACCATGTTAAACAGGTTAGGCGTGGTGACTCATGCCTGTAATCCTAGCACTCTGGGAGGCCAAAGTGCCAGGAGCCCTTGAGCTCAGGAGTTCAAGACCAGCCTGACCAAGAGTGAAACCTCATCTCTACTAAAAATAGAAAAAAATTAGCCAAGCATTGTGGCAGGTGCCTGTAGTCCCATTTACTCAGGAGGCTGAGTCAAGAGAGGTTACTGTGAGCTATGATGCTACAGCACTCTACCCAGGGCAACAGAGTGAGATTCTGTCTCAAAAAAAAAAAAAAAAAAAAGACAAGGAAAGAAAAGAAAGAAACATATTAAATGCAACAGGGATGAACATGAAAACCCCACAGATCAGTTTCACATAAAGAGTCAGAGACATTTCAGATATTAAAAAGAAATTAAAAGTTAAATATAAGCATCTCCAAATATAGGACAATTTACAAAGGAAGACACGTAGGTAGGAAATTAAAGGTTTTATGGCCAACAGAAGTAGAAAACAAAGATAGACTCCAAAAGTGCCTCTGACTCTTACCACCTCACATAGTTAGGCATTTTACAAAATGATGGCCAAAGAGAGAACCCTGAGAGTAAAAAACTAGTTTATATTAGTAACAGTTACTTTCTGTGCATCCTTACCCATAATTCTCTTCTCATTTGGTTTAGAATTTTATTTTGGCCTTTATCAGAAACTGGGGAAGTCCCCTACCATCTCTGGCAGATAATAAAGGCACACAGTCAAAAGTACTTAATACACTGAATTAAGAGTATAGACTGGGGATACAATCTATCCTTTTAGATTTACCTTTCTTTCATGGGGCCTCGGTATTCTTATTTACATGATAATTAATTTTCTTGTGATAAAAGTTTTAATCAACTATAATTTTTAAAAAACTTACCAAATAAAAGCATATATTAGAAATGGATGTATCTTTATAACTACCTACTGACACTATCATAACTTAAATACAATTTATATCAAATCTATACTAGATAAGATATAGTATTTTGATTAACACCTGTAACAAGAGCTACATCTTACTGAATGGTTACTGTGCTGCTGGCACTTTGCTTTGCTTTTGACATAAATTATCTCCTTAATACTCACAATGACCTCTGAAATATTTTATCCCCATTTTGTAACTGAATAAATTATGCCTCAAAAAGACTGGAGAAACTGCCTAAAGTCACATAGCTTGTAAGTGGCAAATCTGTAATTTATACCCAGAACTATCTGAGTCAAAGGATAATTCTTGGAACTACCTGTTGTTTCTCTGATAGATGAAAGCAAAAAGATGAAGCAATCTGCAAAAAAAAGTAGATAATCTTAAACAAACATAATCCTGGTTCCTGAAAGTACTAAATCATATTTGATAACTCAATACAGTCTGTATTTGCCAAACACAAGTTCTAGTAAAGTAGGAAGTGTCTTCTTTGGGCTCTATTAGAAACCAGATATAATTAAAAGCTAGATGAGAGAACTATCTCTTACCTGTGTTGCCATCTCCACTCTCCATAGATGGTTTACTGGATTCTGACGGATTGTTCATTCTTGAGTCTGCAATAAACCAGAAGTAAAAGTAAAATTTTAAAAGTTTGAGATAGGATTAAAGAAGCAAATCATGGCAGAGGAAAGGGTTAACTAACCTTATAGACAAGGAGACACAGTGAATACATGTCAGGCTAAAGCATCAGAAATTGTAATAAAAGTTTATCTGAAGGAAATCCAGGATTCCTTAGCCCCTGAATGGATCCATAAGTAATTCTTTCTAAAGAATTTGAGGGTTCTTCTAAGAAAAACAATAGATCCCACTCTGAAAAATCAAATATTAGAGAGTCTAATATGTAATAGAAGTAAATGTTTTACCATTAAGGATAAAATGCTAAAGAAATAAAACTGGGAGTAAGGAGAAACTACTCAAAAAAAAAATTATTCACAAATAAAATTATCTTATTATAACTTTATAAGCAAAGATAACCAAAACAATCTATTGCTAATCTTGATAGTAGAAGAGATAGTAATTCAACCTAACAGACCACAGAAAACATGTCTAAGAAAAATACTTCCACATTTATTCCCTTCCCCAACCAAACTAGAAACAAGGAAAGAATATGTCAAATTCATACCTCAATCATAACCAATATAAGCTGTGTCAGAGCTGTAAGAAATATATATAGTAATTTAAAAATCTAATCACAACCACACCCACTTAAAAATTTTACTACTTCAATATCCTCAATGAGCCTGCTAATTTGGGTTTATTTCTTCCAGAGTACCTATTAAATGAAAGTTTGTTTCCACAGTGAAAAGTTTTCATCAAGCAATAGGTATCTCAGAAGAAAGCAAAGAGAAGAGGCAAGAACAACTCTATTCTTCTGCTACCTGTCGGAAAGGGTAAAAAACTGAATACATCTCAACATACATTTTATTCTACATCTACTACAAACGCAAACTTAGAATATTTGTAATCAAACTAGTTTATTATCACAGGAGTTCCTGTTTTCCCCCCATTGAGTTAAAAACAATTTAACTATAGTCACTAAAGGAGAACAAATATTTAAACTATCATATTTTTTTTTTTTTGACCAAAGAACATGTTTTGTCCTTTGCTTAATCAACTAACTAGGAAATCAAAACAATCATCAGACAGAAGTCCCAACTATGTTGTCCACAGTTGCATTATCCACATGCATAAGGGATGAGAAACTAATCTGGAGTCCTCTTCTCATAAATTTTATTTCCAACCTAGCTTCTCTAGTAAAGTATAGTAAATGTTTGTAAATGATGCTTGTTTTTTGGGCGTAAGTACCTCTGTGTATCTCTGGTTTGTTCTTCAGATGATCCAAGGGTTAAAATTCCTATGCCTGTGGTTATAAATGAGGGCTTCTGCAACTTCCTTCACCCCTACTGTCCAGAAAAACTTAAGTATCATCTGAAAGCATACTAAGGTTTGAAAGGAACAGGTGTACAACTTAGTGAAAAGCAGCTTTCTGAATGACTTAACTTATGAAAGCCAACAAAGATCACAATAAATGTAACACAATCATATACACTGCTCAATGCTTCCTTTAAAAGGAATTTTAAAGTGGAAAAAAGGATGAATCAGTTAGCTTCATAAAAAGGATAACGTTTTCCCACATACACGGATATCACAGACACAAAGGAAACCAGCACAATTCCTTACCAAGTCAGGAGCCTGAGCTTGTACAGTTCGTATCCTAATCATCATCTATAAATTACAACACAGGTATTTTATGTGACTCTTCTCATAATCTTTCATTGAATTGTCAAGAGCTTCAAAGGCATTTAACAAAATTACTTCACACAAAGAAGAATAAAAGAGTAAAATTCTTATTAACTGTACAATGGGGAGACTGTTTAAACCACATTTACTATTAACTGAAAGTAACAGATATAATCACTAATTCTAAAAAAAATTCTAAAAATATTTCAAAGAGATACACATATTATTTTTCTTTCTTTTCTTGAGCTCCCAACTTAGTAAATGTAAAAGAGTAAATATAGGTAAATTCTTTTATGATATTTAAAGTATTCTCCCTCCTTGATCAATACAAAAAATATAAGTCTATGTCACCGAGCTAACTGTATATAATGACTCCAATACAGTCTACAAATTGCCAATTAATTGAATTCTTGGCATAAATTTGTTGCTTGTGTCACTCACTCATTACATAGTGGCTTTTCCCTCGCTAGACAAATACTTAGTACTACCTTGGGTTTAGGCCATACCTTTGCATAATAATTCAAACATTTTCAGAAATACCATTTTACTTTATTCTTGGCAACTCTGAAGATGATAGGAAAAGACTCAATTTTCAAGTGGGGAAAATAACATACAGAAAAAAGGTCTCTTGCGAAAGTTTTAAAGGTAAGATATCTAAGTCCTAGAGTTTATCACCTAACCTTCCAGGGTGAGTATAAAACGGTTTTAATAACTGCACATAAACAGATAATACTCCACAAAATAATATGGCCACCATTAACCATCAGTTGTCTAAAACCCAAAGCACCTCAATCTCTTTTAAATCTTAATCACCAAAGATGGTTTATATAGTTAAAAGATCTTTCTAACACTTAAAACTATAGTTTTCTACAGGTAATAGTTTCAAAAATTGGAAAAGTGATCAACACATCTACTGCAGTAACCAGTACAATTACACTCTGTATTAATATTTATGGAAACAATTTTGCACTGTGACTCCACCTTATTTTTTACTAAGCATGTGTATATTTTGTATAAGACATTCTTATTAGGTATGAAAAACATTTTTATTAATTTTATTAATATGTAAGTACAGTTTATACCTTGTTTTAGATTTAAAATGTTTTTAGAACTACATGACATGCTCTCAATAAAAATTTCCAAAAATCAAAACTATCCTTCATTCAAGCTGAAATCTAAATCCATGCTAGTTACTGAAAATACCCAATCCTCTGAACAAGAAAAGCTAGTCACAGGGAGGGACCTACTACAAATTCAAGTATGCTTGTGTTTTGCAAATCCTTTCCTCCTTCCCAGCTCAACCCAGCTCTCCCCCTCCCCTGCACTGGTTGCATAAGTGATTAAGCATTTATGCATAGTCAACCCCACATGCTATTTCCATATTAAAGCCTGTAAGAAAAGAACTGTGCTGGTACCCACCTAGAACATAGTCACTGCAGTCCAGCATTGCTGTGAAATCTTCTAGAGGTGCAGATAGTCCAAACAAGGAAGAAAACAGGTAGCAGTTTGGGGTGGGGGAAAGAAGGTACTATTATTTCTAACAAATCTATGTTCTTAACAGAATAAGGGTGGGGTTGGGGGGTAGTGATTAAGGGGAGAAGCAAAATACAACTTCTTCAGTTACACCATAGCAATCTTCAACTGAATAAGGAAACTTCAGTTGCTCAGAGGAGTTTTAGTCTCTCCTACCAGCAAGAACTGACATTATCAAGGCAACTGAAGCATGAAAAGTTCCCCTTTTTGTAATAAAATAGAAACAAAGATTGCAGCTGGCAGTTTCCATAATGAAGCTTAATCAGTATGCGTGTGATTAGGGCCTTATGCAAATCTCTCCTCGTTAGCACTGCAGCCAGCACTTTGAAGTCCACGAACAATTCATTTACAGAATACACTGAAAGCACTCCCTGCATAATTTAAATCATGCATAAATATTTATCAGTCCATTTGCATATTAATTGGCAGTGCATGAAGGGAAAAATTATCTCCTGAGTGCCAGCATAATAATTAGGAGGATAAAATGAGATTTCTTCCAATGGCCTGGCTTCTTGGACCTAACTTGAGATAGTACCAGGGGAGAAGGGAGGGACAGGAGACAGAGTTCTGTAAAAATGCCACTGAAATGACACGTACAAATTAGAAACAACTCTACAGACTTAAGCACCTTTAATCTTATTCCTGCTGGCAACAATGACTTCAGTAATAAGAGGATTTGCAAAAGCTTTCTACACAATCCAAATAATCCCAAGGAAACAATTAGCAAGGTGGAAGCAGAACACAGAGCTGTCAAGATGGTGCTGGTCTACTGATAGGGAATTTTCCGATTGTTACCACACTCTCAGAAGGGAGTGCTACTTTAAAATAGGCAACCGTAAATTCAGAATGGTGCAAGGTATATAAAAGTATCTTCAAGAGTATGGAAATTCATTAACTATAAATCTTGTTATATTGTCAAAGTAACAGAGTAGATTAGTTGAATGCCACCTATTATATAGTATTTTTTTCTCCATACAAATCAATCTCAAGTAGAAAGAAGAGTTTTGTTACTTAGAATCTTTATCATCAAATAATATGTCACATAAACTGTGGAATGATTTAGTAAATTAAGTACATTTCCCTTAATGGACATACCCACCCACACAAAATCTTTATTAAATAATATGTTTATTCAAGTTACAGTGAATTCACAAGGTAAATTATCAAGTCAAAACTTTTCAGGCATTATAGTACGATGACATTATCATTATCTCCCATTCATCATAAATAATTCAGGAGGTTTATTTAATAGGGAAACTGAGGCATGGAGAACTAAAAGTACATTACTCAACATCACACTAGTAATCTGGAGTCACGATTTAAAACCTGAGCTCTCAGCTATTACTATGCATTATGGATGAGTTACAAATTTAGAGACTTGTGGGGGGTGGATGAGTGACTAAAGCAGCAGAATGAAATGGCTTTTTTTTTCAGTATAGAAAGGAGATCAGTAATTAGTGGCAAAGACACTGTGTTTAAAGTTAGCTGTATACAGATACACAGGAGTGCACTAGACTTGAGCATTCTCAGGGGTGCCCTCCCATTAATAACTGCTTTGATTTAGAACTAGTCATCAAGAGTGTCAAATGTCTGATTTTAAAAATACACATGCACCTTTTCCCAACATTAAGGTTGAAATTAAATCAACAATATATATGAAGAAATGAAAGAAAAGATTTTCATAAGGAGCCTTTAAAAACATTTTCCTGCAAGTCACTTAGAGGACTAAAACCTTTCCTAACTTTTAAATCAGCACTCTATTCATATTGCTAGTTTTTCTGTTTTATACAACCACAAAATGTTTGTGAGGGGAGAATATGGAGGAGAAACTTAGTGCTGCCATTTAGTAGTTTCTTCCCTATACTAATTTTCTCATCTGTCAAATGATGACAATATCCCTTTCATGAGCTTGCTGTGAGATAAATGTGTATGTGCTTCTCCGATTATTAGAGGATGGGCTGAAGTGTGAGGCAGGTGTGTCAGGGGAGACATCAAGTCACCAGAAAAACATGGGCCATCTTTGGAGAGCACCAATTTTATTTAATAATAATTCACACCGTTTTGTGTTAAAATAAGTAAGAATATATTAATAAGAGAACATAAATTTCAAATGAGTTCTTAAGGTAGAATGTGTTTGGCGGGAAAAGATGAAAAGCAAGGGTGAATGTGACTAGACTGTAGTAGATGTCAATATTCTAAAATATTTAACTTTAACTTTATTGCCTGCATTTATTACAGTATATCTCTGCACCCTATCATCTGCCTGCCTCTTTGTGCTTTACCTAGTAACACCCTTCTTAATGCTAGTTTGATCTTTCATGTGTCAGTTGAGGATGATTTGGAGCTCTGGCCCGTCGCTGCCACCTGAGTAGTATTTGCTGGTAGGTACCCCATAGGGGGAACTGTTTGGTAGTATAATATAATATAGTATAATTTCTCTCCCTCAGGCCAAGGAGAGTCCACACAGCCTCTGCGCAGCAGGGAGGCTGGAGCTCACCAATGAACACAGGCTACTATCTAAAAGAGACCCTCTGCCCTCTACCACAAAGCTCACCCAGACAAATGACTTTGCTACAACAGAAAGATAAGAAAAATCCCTTTCTGCCACTCTTTCTGCCCTTTCTAGAGGTTAGCTTTAAATACTGGAAGGTTGTCTTGGGCCTCTACAGATTGCCAGAGAAATGCCCACAAGTTTCTCCCCTGTACTCTCCAACACATCCAAAAGAAGAAAAGAGCCCTTGCCCCAAAGTCTCAAATGTTTACCTCATTTAGTTTTCTGTTTGAAATATAAGCAAAGAATCACTTAGATTCTTTAGATTAAAACTTAAAAAGAACACCAGTTTTTAAAAAGAAAACCATTTCTGAGAAGTTTGTGGGATTATCAGTCATTCACACTTTGGCATAAATTAATCCAATCTAATTGTTTTTATTTAACTTGTAGTTTAGGCATTGATCAGTGAGGGAAAGTTGTTTTCATTGAAGAAGCAGACAATAAATGCTCTAATAAATTAATGGTGTTTAGATCACATGGATTACAGAGTGTAGCAGTAGAGGCTCAAGGTTCATAAAAGGTAGAAAGAATAGGAAATAGTAACATATGGAAGTATAAAAAAAGCAAAGTTCAGGTCAGCACCTGTGGCTCAAAAGGGTAGGGCACCGGCCCCACATGCCGGAGGCGGTGGGTTCAAACCCCGTCCCGGCCAAAAACTACAAAAAGAAAAAGAAAAAAAAAAGCAAAGTTCAAATTTATATATTTCTAAAATTTAGCCTTTTTTTTTCCTAAAAAGGGGAGTGGGGGACACTCTCCATGACCTAGAATTCACAGACTAACAGTTTGAATGTTAAAATAATTTCTTAGTCATGATCTTATGGGCTCATCTAATTCCCATTAGAAATGAAATTGAGGGCAATGACAAGTGAATTATAAACTGGCATTTTAAGACACATCTTTTCTGTGTGAGTGAATTGAGGTCAGCTTGTACTCTATCTTACTAAATCATTAACAGCCAACCTGGGCACCTTCCATATGAACAGCCATTTGTACACATTATTCTGTATGGACCGTACACATATACCTGAGTCATTGTGAAAGTTCTGACATACATGAAAATCTAGAAATGTAAAATCTGCACAGATAGAAACAAATCCGAAGCCCTCCCAGCAACACTGATAAACTGAGCAAGTTAAAACTTGCATGGTGAATCAGAAAGGACGTTGTCAACTGTGTCTCTTGGAAGAGAAATAACAGACCATTGTGACTTTCATAGTGACCCACGTAACTAGTCAAATGGGTAGAATATCTCTGATTCAACAACTATTTCCTGTCATCTCCTTTTTGTCTCCTAGGTCCACTGGGTTTCACCCTAAGCAATCTCAGTTGTACTCTATTATCTTTTTTAATTTTCATCTCTTCAAAAGCTACTTAAATTTTTTTCATGTCCTACTTAACTTGTGTACAGAAAATACTTCCTAACATTGCTTCAGTCAATGTTCAGTAACAAAAATACTTAGGATCTCAGAAATTGTAAATCATTATGTACAATAACTCATCCATAAAACCCATCATCCATGTATAGCTTAAGATAATTCACCTAATAATGCCCAAATATGAAAAAACATTCCAAGAATTGAAAACTTTAGACTCAGAACCAAGTGACTGGCACTGTACCATTCTTGTGCACTATATCACAGTGCATGTGATAACACCCCCTAAGTTAGTGTGGGGCTCTCAGTACTTTAAAAAAGTTTTTTAAAAATACCATAAAATGTAATTTCTGCCACTTAATAAAAGTCTAGATGGGCAGATATCAAGAAAGAAATGTACTTTACCAATCTGGCTTGTAAACAAGAGCAAATAACAAGACAGCTGAAGGATGGCCTTCTTTCATAAAACATAAACTGAAGCCTGGAGAATGACTCTAGGGTCACACAGCTACTACGTGATAGAGAGTATGGGAAGTAATGTCGTAGGCCTTCACATTTACTCATATACTTATTTTTAAATCCAACAAAACATGTATAGAATTTGTATGCTGAAAACCTCAAAATGCTGATGAGATAATCAAGGAAAATATAGAGAAAGGGAGAGTTACTGTGTTAAAGGATTAGAACACTCTAGGCAGCAGGAGGCATGGGAGGGAAAGAAGTAAGTGAAAGAGGTAGAAACTCTTAACCTCACGAGACCGAGATCAGTAGTTGGTTGAGTAATCAAAAAGTCAACTTAAATATCATAAAAACACATGCTTATTTTACTTTAACCCAAAGACCATAAATATACAAGCATTCACTGCTCGTCTGATGCTGGCCCAAAGCCTTAAGTTTCTCAAGTTTTCACTAAAAGCCACATTTTACATATAAGCATAGAATAAGTATAAAAAACTCAAGAAAAGTTCCATAAAACAATGATCCTTCCTAGGTAATAATATGTTCAAATATACAGTAGAATCTCTCCTACACTGATCACCTAAGGGACTATAAGAAACTGGTCAACACACGGAGGTAGTCAGTATAAGGAACTAGGCCTACTGTACTGATGCAGACAAGTGGTACAAAATCAACTAAAGGAGGTGGTCAATGTAGGGAGGTAGTCAGCTATGGAGGTTCTACTGCATTTTTTTTTAAAACTGCTCACTGCAATCCCCTTAATTTTATGAACCACAGATTGAAAAATGATGCTTTAAAAGTGAGGCAAGAACTTAAAAAGATAACCAGCAATCTGAGCACATAATCTCTTTCTTTCTTTTAGAGTAATTTATCCCTAATATTTTATAGCTCTCTAGAACACATCTAATCCAATGGTAATTTTTAGTAATTAACCTTTATAAAATCTTTTCAAATCATTTAACTCATGTTTTCACAGAAACATCATCTCTTTTTTTGTGTTTACTTGGTTTATATAATAATTTTTTAAATTGTGTAATTAAAGTATGTAGTACAACTAGCATGAACAGCCTTGGGAGCACAAACAAATAAATGACTCTTGATCACTTTACAATTCAACCGGTAGAATCAGACATGGAAAGACATACTATGCAGTAAGCATTCAGGGTGTCAGGGGATGAGATGGTGTTTCATGCAGGGATAGCAGAAAACAAAGAACTTTCAAAACCCACCCCTGAAAAAAAATCCATTAGAAAATAAAATTTTTGTATTTCTTTAGAAAAATTCAAAAGAAGGGAATAGATGTGTCACTGAAGAAGATATATTAATATATGACAAATAGCACTTTAAAAGATGTTCAGTATTCTCAGCCATTAGGAAAATACAAATAATTAAGACCACCATGAGATATTACTCTACACCTATTTGAATAGCTAAATAAAAAATAATGAAAACACATAATGCTGCTATAGATTTGAGCAAACACATCTCTCATACATTGTGGGAATGTAAAGTGATACAGCTATTCTGGAACATATCTGACATTGTCCTAAAAAACTAAACTTATACATACCATATGACCCAGTAATCAGAGATATAAAAATTTACATCCATATAAATACAGGTAGTCAAGGTTTGTTTTGTGTCCTAGGATTTGATCAATTTTGGAGAATGTTCCATGGGACAATGAGAAGAATGTGTACTCTTTAGCTTTGGGATGGAGTGTTCTATATCTATCTATCAAGCACAGTTGTTCTATGGTCTCATTTAAATCTCTAATATTTTTGTTTAATTTCTGTTTAGAGGATCTGTCCAGCTCTGAGAGAGGGGTATTAAAGTCCCCATTTATCATGGTGTTATAGGATATCATATTGCTCAGACTAAGCAAGGTCTGTTTCAAGAATCTGGGAGCATTTAAATTGGGTGCATAAATATTTAGAATTGAAATGTCTTCTTGTTGTATTTTTTCCCTTGACCAATATGAAGTGACCATCATTGTCTTTTTTGACTTTGATTGCTTTAAATCCACATGTATCTGAAAATAAAATTGCAACCCTCTTTTCTTCTGAATTTCATTTGCCTGAAAAATTGACTTCCAACCCTTAACTCTGAGTTTTAATTTGTCTTTTAACGTGAGGTGCGTTTCCTATAGACAGCAAATAGATGGCTTGTGTTTTTTAATCAATCAGCAATCTATGCCTCTTCAGTGGGGACTTCAAGCCATTGACATTTATTGAGATAATTGATAAGTGTGGTAGCATTCTGTTCATCTTACTTTGTGAAAGTCCATTGCTTAGTTTTGTCTTTTGCATCATTGCAAAACTAGGTTTTGTCCTTTAATTTCTGGGTGTTTGCTTTGCTAAAGGTCCATTGTGATGGTCAGTGTGTAGAACAGGTTGAAATATTTCCTGTAAAGCTGGTCTTCTTGTGGCAAATTTCCTCAATGTTTGCATTTTTATATCAATAAAAGATTTGATTTCTCCATCAATTTTAAAGCTAGCAGGATATAGAATTCTGGGCTGGAAATTGTTCTGTTTAAGTAGATTAAAGATAGATGACCAATGCCTTCTGGCTTGAAAAGTTTCATTAGAGAAGTCCACGGTCACCCTGATTAGATTTGCCCCTGTACGTCAGTTGGCGCTTACTCCTGGCAGCTTGCAAAATCTTTTCTTTTGTTTTGACTTTAGATAGATTCATCACAATGTGCCTTGGAGAAGCTCTATTTGAATTGAGGTGACCAGGGAACCAATATCCCTCTCAAATGATGTCAGAATCTTTGGTGATATTTGGGAAATTTTCATTTATAATATTCTCTAGAATGGCTTCCATTCCTCTGGGGCATTCTTCTTCCCCTTCTGGGATACCTATAACTCGTATGTTTGAACGCTTCATAGAGTCCCATAATTCTGTCAGTGAATGTT
>CAUYQV010119754.1:0-34534 GCA_963574575.1 Galagoides demidoff | reverse complement strand
ATAGATGTAGATAGATGATAGAGACAGATGATTGATAGATAAATGATAGGAGATCGATAGATGATAGAGAGACAGATAATAGATAAATGATTGATAGATAAATGATAGATATATAGATGATTGAGAGATGATAGATGAATGATAGATACATAGAGAGATGGATAAAAAGAGACTTCTTAGGAGGAGTGAGCTTATGTGATTATGGAGATTGCTGTCTGAAATCTGGAAACCCAGGAAGGCGGTGGTATAGTCCAGTCCAAATCTGAAGACCTGAGAAGCAGGAGAGAAGGTGTGCATCCCAGCCTGAGTCTACAGGCCTGAAACTCGGAGGGCTGATGACCAGGGCCAGGAGGAGATGGAGGTCCCAGCTTAAGATGAAAGATCAGCGTTGCCTCAGCCTGTCTGCCCCACGCAGGCCCTCCGTGGGCTGTGAGGTGCCACCCACACAGTGGGGCAGCCTTCTTCACCTTTATTCTGTCTACTGATTCAAATGCTAATCTCTTCTGGGAACGCCCTCACAGATACCCTCAGAAATGTTTACCAGCTATCTGGGCATCCCTCAGCTGGCCAGTCAAGTTGACATATAAAATTAACCATCGTACCACCTCTTAAAGACGCGGTGTTTTGTTTTTGTTTTTTTGGTCTTTGCAGCTGCATCTCTACTTCTGCCCCCAGCGCTCAGCTCAGACAGGCCATCTCTTGAACCTGAATTATGAGGCCCTGCTTGGAGCGCTCAGTGCACCCTGAAGTCCTGCACCCTCATGTCAGCATCATTTCCTTATCTGTATCTCCAAAGACCAGTGCACGGCCGCGACGCTGCGTCACTGCAGTGGCCAGCCCTCCATTTTCACCTGTGTGAACCCAGAATTTATCCTACTGCCTGGCACATGGTAGGTGTTCAGCAAATATTTATAAAATGAATAAAAATTTAATAATAACTGGGGCTGAAAGTATTCTTTTTAATTTCAAAGTATTGAAGGGATACAAATGTTTTGGTTGCAGGGTGACTTTCAAGTCAAGTATGCCTGTGACCAGGATGGTGTCCACTGTATCCAGTAGGCAGGTCTCCCCTACCCGCCTTTCCTCCCCCCCTCCCCGTTTCCACTTAGCTACTTAGCTTTACTTTTCTCTGTGTTCATTGGCCAGCTCCAATTTAACAGTGAGTGCACATGGTGCTTGTTTTTTCATTCTTTAGATGCTCCACTAAGGATAATGGCCTCTAGTTCCCTGTGGAAAGTTTTTCTCTCTGTAGCTGGTTGGGAGAGTTTCCAAAGGGGGTCTCAAGGAAGATTTGTTTCTTGAGTTTGCGGAGGGCGCATTCTGTGGGTACGAGTGGGGAACAGAGCTGCAGTTATGCAAAGGGCCACGTCACCACAACACCATCTCTCTCAAATGCAGAAAATAGCCCTGTGACATTTCTCATGAAGAAGAAAGAGTTTATTCAGCAATGAAATGTTTCTTTAATTGGCGATGATTGTTCTTCTGGGGCTCTGGCTTTTCATAGATCATGTTCTTATTGGCTTTCTTATGAAAAGCAGAAATGGTTTTAAAAAACACAAGTAAACTGGCTAGTTTCATAAAATAAGAATAGTGGTGGATGACATGTATACATCTCTCTGAAATAACTCTGGAAATAGTGACATACTCAGTGACTAGAAAACAGCACGTTCTTGAAACTAATACTGATTTACTTAAATCTGAACAGTTTACAGAGTTAATAGGAGAACTTGGAGAACAGAAGTGGTAACACTGTGGTGCACGTTTCAATTCATCTGGCTAATCAAAGTATCATTACCCTGGGCGGTGCCTGTGGCTCAAAGGAGTAGGGCGCTGGCCCCATATGCTGGAAGTGATAGGTTCAAAACTGTAAAACAAACAAACAAGCAAACAAAGTATCGTTATCCTTAGAGCTATGCTCTGTCTCTGCAATTAAGGCTGCATTTGAGTTTTTTAAAGAATAAAATCCCTTTTCCAGGAGTCTGTAACTCCATGACAACAGTCCCTATTGGCTCACGTGGTCCTACTGTGGACATGAACCAACTCCCCTCAGTCCAACCACCCCATGAACTGGGAATGGAAAGCCAACATTTGTGTCTTGTTATCACAAACCCTTCTGAAGGCACTTTGAGCAAAACGGTTGCCAGCAGGGATGGGTGACCTGATATAACATAGTGCTATTGAGCTCTGGGTGTGGAATGTTGATTGCTTGATATTCCGAGTTTGGAAACTCTTTCTTTTGTTAAAGCCAGGTTCGAACATCTGCTCCCAGCTTTGCCTTTACTTACCATTATTTCCTGTCCTGGTGTGAATGTGCTGGCTGTTTGGGAATGGAACTTCTTGGGCACCAGACTGAGGTGACATCAGAAGTGAGAAAGGAAGCCAGGTCCTCTTCTGTGTGAGGAGAAAGGATGTGGCCTCACTGAGGCTGGATTTCAGGTTGAATGTGGTGGTCAGACTGAAGAGTATTACTCTAGCTCCCCCAGCAACTCTCTCTGTCCTTCTAGTACTGGATTTCCTTGGGGCCTTTGCTTTCCTCAAGTGTGAAGACACGGGGCCTTCCCTCCTCCACTTAAGGAGTCACAGAGGCTCTGTCTAGGACTCTGAGCAGTGACTGCTGACCCAGAGACAAGCCGGCGGACGTCACTGGGCCTCTGAGTCGGCCTGGGCAGCTCCGAAACACATTTACACAGCTTAAAGGGCATCTTACAGGAGACGGCCACGGGGTTTGCTTCCTTCTGGATACTCTGCTCCATGCTTCCCTGACCAGCTCTGATTCTCACAGCTCTTCTGGAGCGTCATCTTTCCTTGGAAGCCTTTCCTGGTTCCCCTTCACAGCTGAGTCTCCAGCCCCCTGTATTGCAGTGCCCCTGTGCCCACCTCTCTTCCAGACTATGAGCAACCTGGCATCTAGCACAGGCTGGCACACAGGATGCAGTAAATGGCTATTATTGAGTGAATTATTGAAGAAATGAGTTAAATTGCCCGAATTCGGCAATTCAGTATATGGTGTCTCGGTATATGAGACACCGTATACCTGAATTGGTCAATTCTTTAGCAAAAAGAATCCACGAAAACGGTTGTTTCACTGAAGTCCTCATTTGATTCAGCACAAATGGTCCCCTTGAGACATGGACCTCAAACTGAGCTCTCAAAAGTCTCCATCCGGTGCTGTGAGGTTCCTTAGAAAATTCACCCTTACAACTCACTGCCTCTTACAGGAGAAGGCAATGTCCAGAAATGGTTAACTGCCTGGGCTCAGGGGCTCAGTCCTATAAGCCTAGTACTCTGGAAGGCCCAGGCGGGTGGATTGTTTGAACTTAAGAGTTTGAGACCACCCTGAACAAAAGCAAGACCCTGTCTCTACTAAAACTAGAAAAATTAGCTGGGTATTGTGAGAGGCTGAGGCAGGAGAATTGCCTGAACCCAGGAGTTTAAAGTTGCTGTGAGCTAGGACACCTCAGAACTCTATCCTGGAGCAACAGAGTGAGACTCTCAAAAGAAAAAAAAAGAAAGAAAAGAAAGAAAGAAATGGTTAGCTGGCCCTGAATACATTTAGCTGATGAATTGTTTTTAAAATAGCAGCTTTTAGAAAAAATTATAGCTGTATGAGAGCAATACTAACTCTATTACTTTGGGGAGAATTCAGATTTAAGCAAATATATTGGTCTAAGGGGTTGCAATTTAAAGGGTTAACCTTCTGTGTGGCTGAAGATGGTCCTCTAAGTATGAGATATTTATATCAGTCGCATGGACAAGTCTAGATTCTTTTTATTTATTTATTTATTTATTTATTTTGAGAAAGGATCTCACTTCATTATCTGGGCTAGAATACAGTGGCATCATCATAGCTCACTGCATCCTCAAACTCCTGAGTTTAAACTATCCTCCTCCCTCAGCCTGCTAAGTAGCTGGGAGCACAGGCAGGCACATTTTTCTGTTTTTTGGCTAATTTTTCTGTTTTTTGCAGAGATGAGTTGTTGCTCTTGCCCAGGCTGGTCTCAAACTACTAACCTCAAACAAGGCTCCCACCTTGGCTGCCCAAGGTGCTGGGATTATAGTTGTGAGCCACTGCACTAGGCTAAGTCTAGACTTTTATAGCTCATTGAAATTACTGGTGAATTTATTTGGATTTGATTACCCAGGAAGATAAGGGTTACCCTGAGTATTCCAAAAGGACAGAGGAGTCTGTTCAGAACCCAACAGTTCTTTCTGAAACAGAATGCAGGGATTTTGTGAATGGCATCTAGTAACCGCAGATTTGTTCTTTCTCAGATGATCTGAGATTCATGAATGAAATTGTTTATTCTGACAGCTAGGGAAATGAAGGCCTGAATAATAAGAAAGAAAAGAACCGCCCAGGTGCCGCGGTGCCATGGGACAAACGCCGTCTTTCTGCACGGCATCTTATCTTTTTTGTTTATAAGTAGTTACTACCTCTGAATGAAAGTGCTGATGGACAATGAAGCGATTGTCATGGGTGGCCCATAGTAGAGACTCAGAAGTATCTTATTGACTTGAACTAACACTATAAATCATCTACGCTGAGACAGGAATTCAAAAGGATTTCTACCAGGGTAACCGTCAGTGTTAGCGCCACTTTGATATCTTTTCATTTAGGCTGATTGGCATCAATAGTTAGGCCTATTAATGATCAATAATAATTATATCATATTTTTTGATACTTTCCGATTATAAAAATGTTTTCACAAACATTAGTGAAATGCAATAAGGCTATAAAGTGGGCAGGATAGGTTGTATTATCTTTATTTCTAAGATGAGAGAATGAGGGCTTGGAAGGATCAGATGACTTACATAAGCTCTATCCGATATAATAATGTCTTTAGTGCACGACACAATTTTTTTTTTTTTAAAGCATCAAAGCAAAACACCCGGCCGTGTTTTGAGTCACCCCTTTTATTGGACAAACTGCAATATCGACAGCAAGGCTGCTCTGCTACAGAAATCCTTT
The DNA here is from genome assembly GCA_963574575.1 of Galagoides demidoff. Classification (NCBI taxonomy): domain Eukaryota; kingdom Metazoa; phylum Chordata; class Mammalia; order Primates; family Galagidae; genus Galagoides; species Galagoides demidoff. Next base: position 29,565 of record CAUYQV010119754.1, on the reverse strand, counting down.
CCTCAGAGTCAATCCCTTACTGACCTAGAGGGGAGTTTTCTGTATCCCCAAAGCTTATCTGTCAATATTCCACCATTAGTCCAATAAAAGGTATTACTTGAAACTTGACTCTACATTTTGTCTGACCAATAAAGGCAAGTAATTAAAAATATTGAGTTAGGAACCAAGACATATTGGGTATTGTGATGTTCTAGTGGTTACATTCTTGCAAAATAATTTACTAACTCACGGTTAAAAATACCGTTTATTTGTGGAGGGTTTTTTTGAAGTTGGTAGTCTAGACTTTTCTAAAATCCAGGCTAGATTTTCAGAGCCAGGTACACATCAGACTGCCTCCTCCCTGACCCTCTCTGTTTTGGGGGAGCAGGGATGAGTTACTAAGCAGAGGTTGTGGTGAGATAGGACCCGAAGGGGAACTGGTGAGACAGGTGACTCTCGGGTGAGGGAAAGGCAGAAACTCGGAAGGGTCTTCCATTCTATCCTCCTTATTCTCGACTTAGCCCAAAGTGGGTGACTTAATCTGCTTGCCCACTTCACAAAGTTATTATCATTCAGAAACCGGAGGTCTGTGGATGGGACTCCCTGGAGAATTGGGGCTCTCATAGGACACGTGTATTATTATTATTTTGAGACAGAGATGCCCTTGGTAGAGTGCTGTGGCATCATAGCTCACAGCAACCTCAAACTCCTGGGCTTAACCCATTTTCTCACCTCAACCTCCCAAGTAGCTGGGACTATAGGCTCCCGCCACATTGCCCGGCTATTTTTAGAGACGAGGTCTTGCTCTGGCTCAGGCTGGTCTTGAACCTGTAAGCTCAGGAATCCACCCACCTTGGTCTCCCAAGTGCTGGGATTACAAGCGTGAGCCACTGTGGCTGGGACACCTGCATTTCTAGCACTCAGTTTGAAATCTTATGGGCATTCCCCATTTCCACCCTCAGGTTGTGCTCAGAATGCTTCCCTCTGAGCTCCAAGTGTAATGAATGGTTAATTATCTCACTGAAACATGAGCTCCGTGAGGTTAGGCTTTTGGGGGTCTGTTACTTTTTCCTGCCCAATCTTAAGCACCCGGAACAGTTCCCAGCAACTGTTCAATGTAGGTAATAAATACATTGAATGAATAATAATGGGTATAGGTGGGAAATTGAGCAGGAGGAGAAGGAATTTTAGGCAGAGTATACAATTAACAAATTCAGGGAGTGGAGCAGGATATGGGCTTGAGGAGCAGTGAGGAATCCTTTCTAGCTAACAGAGAAGACCTTCGACAAGAAGCATTTCTCCTTGTACATAAAAGGCCTCAGGCAATAATCGTAACTTAAGTACAATACTTTCACAACATGACCTTACTCTGCACCACACATTTTAAAAGATGCCAGGCCAAATAGAGAATCCTTAACTTTAGTTTGTAAACTGAGGCTCCCACCCACATCTAAAACATAAGAAAAGCAGAAGCCCCAGGGTTCTATATCCTCCTTATTGTGATTGCCCATCATGGAGGCAGCCACCATGCCTCTTAGGAACGACCCCGCATCCATCCTTAGCCCCAGCAGATGGTAAATTTTTCTGAATGAATGGATGAATATGTGTCAGGAAAGCGGTCCACAAAGGATCATTGTGAAAACTAAATGAGGCAATATATTTAGTCTTTAAAAAATATTTAATTGGGGGGAGGTGCCTGTGGCTCAAAGGAGTAGGGCACCAGCCCCATATACAGGAGGTGGTGGGTTCAAACTGAGCTCCGGCCAAAAACTGCAAAATAAATAAATAAATAAATAAATAATAAAATAAAATCTATTTAATTGGCAAAGATTATAGAAATGAGATAATGTAAGCTCTTGCACAGTGTCTGGCTGGAGTTAGAGTTTGATAAATTATTAGCTCTTATCCTAACAATAATCCTGGATTTTATAGATGAGAAAATAAGGCTCAGAGAGCCTAAAGAAACTTGCCCAAGTTACACAGCTGGTTTGACTCAGCACCTTGTGTGCTTCTCTCTATTCCTTCAGGTAAAGATGTCTTAAGATTTGAATGTTGATGGGCACTGAGTCTCAACCCTGTAATCCCAGCACTTTGGGAGGCTGAGGCAGGAGGATCGCTTGAGTTTAGGAGTTTGAGACCATCCCAGGTAACATAGTGAGACCGCCTTTCTATAAAAAAATTTAAAAACTGGGCAGCGCCTGTAGCTCAGTGGGTAGGGTGCTGGCCACATACACTGAGGCTAACAGGTTCAAACCTGGCTAAAACGACAACTGCAACAACAAAAAAAATAGCCGGGCGTTGTGGTGGGGGCCTGTAGTTCCAGCTGCTTGGGAGGCTGAGGCAAGAAAATCTCCTAAACCCAAGAGTTTGAGGTTGCTGTGAGCTGTGACACCATGGCACTATACCCCAGGGCTCTCATTCTGAGACAGGGCAGGATGACTCTGTCTCAAAAAAAAAAAAGCAAATTTAAAAACCAAACTCAGCCAGGTTTGGTGGTACACACATACAGTCTTAGCTACTTGGGAGGCTGAGGTGGGATGATTGCAACCCAGGAGTTTGAGGCTGCCATGAGCTAAGATCACACCACTGCATTCCAGCCTGGGTGACAAAGAGAGACTCGGTCTCTAAAAAAAAAAAGAATAAATAAATAGAAAAGATTTGAATATCACTTCTGTTGGGTACCAAAAAATATGTGGGCCAGAAAATATTGTTTGATTTAATTCTAATAACAGTCATTGTGAGGCAAATTCTTGGACACTTTTAGAAATAGTGCAGACTGTGCATGCATTGCTTTTGCTAGATGAAATAGCACTGTGGTTAAGAGGCTAAAATCTGAGATTGGACAGATTTCAGTTAGAGACCCAGCTGCTCCCCTCAATGGGCTGTGTGGCCTCATGCAGGTTACTTAACCTCTCTGAGCTTCAGTTTTCTTCTCTATAAAATGGAGAGTAGAGACAGTAACTATTTGTAGGATGAAATAAGGTACTGTGCTTATGTGTTTTATACAGTGCCTGCACAAGGTAAGCAGTTTACAGCACACCCCCACGTGTCCCATTTTGGTCATGAAAGATTGGCTTATAATAGGGTTTGTTTCTTTTGGTCTGGCTTGATAACAATTAAATTGGCATCATGGAGGCAGTAAGAAGTCAGTTTTGAAGTGGACACTCCATTAAGACAAATGGCTTGGAGGGGATGCTCCCACTTCCCCTGGTGCTGTATTGTTTTGGTCTGTCTCGCTGGAGAGCAAACCAAACAGCGGTGTATTGATTTACAGTATAAAGACGCTATCTTTACAAGATGAAGGGCTAGAAACTTTATTTTCTTTTAATGAAAGTTCGGCTTCTGCAGACCAGAGCCAAGTCAGCTGCGGGGAACAAAGAAGAATGTGATTTTTTTTTTCTATGTACAGATTCGATTGCCTTTAACCCTTGGGAGAACAGCATCACAAGATATTAAAGCATTAGCCCAATAATTTCTTGAAGAAATGGTGACCAACGTAGGCTTATGACTGCAAACTGATTTTTAGAAAATAGTAAATGTTACCAAAAGTGGCATAAATCTACCTTATACAAGGAACTGGCGATTCCTAATTGCTGAGAAAAATTCATTCCATTTGTAACTTATTTTATAGAAGGTTATATATACTGAACTATAATTACTTATGGTCATTGGTATTTTGGAGATATATCAGTTTGTTAATAAAGTGTCAAATAGTGTTATGTTCTTTGCTTGTAGTTCTTTTTGCTGGAGAATGTTTTAGAAATTTGCCTAAATTATAGAAAAAGATGGGGGGGGACTCAAGGAGTAGGGCGCTGGCCCCATATATTGGAGGTGGTGGGTTCAAACCCAGCCCTGGTCAAAAAATGCAAAAAAAGAAAAAAAATTAAAAGAATATAAATAAAATGACAGGAAAATAGAAATAATAACTATTTGGTTTTGAAAAACTATGTTATTGATCTTACTAATTTAAAATAGAATTCAGAAATGCAGAACTCCATTCTCAAAAAATTCTAACCCTCAGCAGTTAAGGTTTGATATCTTATGGCTTCCTAGACTCACTCTGGAGAGTTAATATGCGTAAATGTTGAAACCCATTAATGGTATTTTGTAAACACAATTTGCATTTGTGTTTCATGATAAAAACGAACAGAGAAATATTATGGTTCCGCATGAAATACTGGGTTACATATTAAACTATCTTTTGATATCTCCTTTTATTTCATCATTATTTTTTTTTTAAGTTTTTATTTTATTTTAGGCCAGGGCTGGGTTTGAACCCGCCACCTCTAGCATATGGGGCCAGTGCCCTACCCTTTTGAGCCACAGGCGCCGCCCCGATATGGCCTTTTAAATGAACTGTTTTGAAATTAAATTTTAGAACAGATTTTTTTTGAAAATATGGAAATAGAAAACATACATGCTTAGTTCAAAGAGAGGATGGGGCTGAAGAATCATGACCTAAGACAGACTGGGAGATAAGAGAGCTTTTGTATCTTACGGCTGGAGGTTTCAAACAAAACTAAGCTTCAAAATATTAGAACACCCTAACAGAACCCCAGTGTCACTAAAACTAATTAATGTTCTGCCATTTAATGCAAAAGCCTACATGCTGTCTTGACCTTTTTACACATCGCATCTGAGGGTGCGCCGTCTGACAGAGGAAGCCCAGAATGCCTCCAGATAGCCTCAGAGGTTTTCCTTTTTAAGTAGCTCAATTGATTGTAACAAAGCAGGCTGTGTAGGACTTATTTAAAGGTGCTGTTTATTAGATCTTGATTACAAGGAGCCAGTGAATTAAAGTAATGTCCTGCCAGGGACCAGTTTCCAGGGCAGAATGACTGCCATTTCTCTGTAATGTGATGCTGCACGGTTTAAAATACACTTCCCACAGAATGTATGACTTTGAAAGTCAGCTCTCAGTAAAACCCACATGACAGGCAGAATGGAGCGCTGTGGATTCTTTGAAGAACGTAAAATAAAGCACAATTTTCCTGGTGCAGCAATGCAATGCTAAGAAACAGTTAGGGAAGAAGGTAGCCCAGCAGGACAGTGGCTTGCAGACACAGGAGGGCCTTTCATCTGAAAATCCCCAGGCGATTGGGAGGCTGTGATTCATGAGCACCCCCTCAAGGCAGATGGGGTTGGGTGGTTTAGAAAGTGTCCGTTTCTTCTGTTTTGTGTATGGGTCTGGCTCAAAGTGTTTTCAGAGATTTGTCAAAGGAATCGATGTAGAACGTTCCGAGCCTCCTCAGACTTTCATGATGGAGTCCAAACTCCTAAAACAGCTCGCAAGGTTTCAGAAGCCCAAGTCTAACGATGGTTAAACATGCAGATTGGAGGCTTTGGTAGGGCTGGGGTTCTATTTGGACTCTGCCGCTTAGATAGCATGAGACCTTGGGTAAGTTACGGAACCTCTCTAAGCCTCTGTTTTTGCATCTATGGAATGTGGGTGATAACAGTACCTATTTGTGGAAGTGTAGGACAGATTTTATATAAGATACTTAGTGTGATGTTTAGCACATAGCGTGCATCCAATAGACAGTGGCCAATAACAACACTAATAATAACACTACCTGCATTTCCACCTTGCCATCTGTTTCCTGTCACTGTCATTACACAGTTGGCATTCTTATTTGTAGTCATGTGGGTCACTTGCTGTTCCCAAAATGCATCATTCTTTTTGCTAATTTGTGGACATGAAATGTAGGTTGTGTGTGAGCCCCTCCCACTAGACCAAGCATCCTCAAACTATGGCCCACGGGCCACATGTGGCCTACCGAGGACATTTATCCGGGTGTTTTTCCTGCCACTGCCTGTCCTTCTTAGCAGCTGACTCATCCTAGGGCCCATAGTTCCGCCCTCCAACGGTCTGAGGGACAGTGAACTGACCCCCTGTTTAAAAAGTTTGAGGACTCCTGCACTGGACTTTGTGTTCTCGGAGGGCAGAAGTCTTATGTCTGCCAACTGGTGTATTTCCCATAAGTGACAATTGGAATGAATCTTACTTAGTTCAAGGGTCCTTCCCCAGAGCAGCGTATCTCAAAATGGGTCCCAAGAAACATTAAGCCCACAAAAATGTTTCTTAAAAATGCGTTCTTGCCAAATAAGTTTGGGGCAATCTGCCTATTCCATCTTTTGTATAAGAGTTCAAATGACAGCAGCGTAGTAAGAATCAAGGTCTGGGTAAAGTCTGTTTAACTTTATTCAACTTCTAAACTTTTTGACCAGGAACCTCACTCCTCACCCTATCTGGTATCAATTCACATCCATTACCACTTCAAACCATAAACTTAGGTACTGTTGTCCGACATTGCTCAGAACTTTGTGAAGTCGTAAATAATGACCTTAGCCATCATTACTATATAATACTGTGTTTCCCTGAAAATAAGACCTACCCCCAAAATAAGCCCTAGCAGGATTTCTATGCATTTGTTAAATATAAGCCTTCCCCAATAATAAGACCTAGTGATGCAGATATGCTGCATAGCCATGCCATGCATTTTGGCGTGGAGAGGAAGACATTCCCTGAAAATAAGCCCTAGTGTGTCTTCTTGAGAAAAAATAAATATAAGACAGTGACTTATTTTTGGGGAAACATGGTAGTAGAATTTAACAAGATTTCTTTGGAAATTGAAGAGTGGCACCAAGGAATCCACCAATGATTGCCAGAATCTACAGCCCATGAATCACCCTTCTTCTTCCCCACCCAGCCAGCTCATAGCCAACAAGCTGTTTTGTAAGGTCTTTGGTCCCTGTTCCTCTCTGCCTGTTCTCCCAGTGGCAGCTCCATCCCACTGGAGGCTGTGTGGTCACTTGTGTTTCTCTCCTCTATTGCAATCTGGTGCTACTGCCAGGTGCATGCTCTTTGTACCAATTCCCTGAGCAGAAGATCCCAGTAGCTCCCTATCATCAAAAGACCTGGTTTCCTTAAGGGATGTGTGGATGGTGGGGAGCACTAAGCAGGTGGGTTCTGCTTAGCACTTAGACCTGGGTTCCCCAGACCAACTCCAACCACAGCAGTTCAACTTGTACCTTTTTAATATATTGAGAATAATATTTGGTTTTTTTAAAAAAGTATTATTCTGAATTGCAAACAGAAATAAAAAAGTCACAGGGCAAAATTTGTTACCTTGGCACTCAGGGATCCCTATAATCTAATCTGAGTTTTTTCTAATATTTTCTCATTGTTCTTTTTCACAAAAGTTTACTCAAGCCTGATTAACCTGATTAATTTTATTTTTTTTTTTGGAAGTCTCCCCGCTTTTTTTAGTCTCACTCTATCACCCTGGGTGGAGTGCTATAGTGTCATAGCTCACAGTAACCTCAAACTCCTGAGCTCAAGGGATCCTCCTGCCTCGGCCCCCAGAGTAGCTGGTACTACAGGTATCTGCCACAACACCTGGCTAATTTTTTTCTTTTCTTTCTTTCTTTCTTTTTTTTTTTTAAAGAGGGGGTTTTGCTCCTTACTCTTGTTCAGGCTGGTCTTGAACTAATGAGATGAAGCAATCTGTCCACTTTGGCATCTGATGGGCATCCCTCTTCCATCTCATGTCTATTCCCTTGTTCCAACTGTTCTAGTAATGACTGCTGATTGTACAAAGCTCTTTACCTGCCTTGTCTTGTGTATTTCTAACAAGAGCTCTGTGAGGTAGGTGTTCATAATTATCTCCATCTTACAGAGAAGGAATTGAGGCTTAGCGAAATTAAGTAGCCTGGTCAGAGCCTTCCACACAGTAGATAAATGGCAGAGCCAGGACGTGAGCCAGGTCTCCCTAACCTGTCAGGCCTGTGTTCTTACGTGTGGCCTCTCTCTGGACTGTTTTCTCTTCTCCATATAATTTTTGTCAAGTCTCCCTCTTCCAAGAAATCTCTGATTTTGATATCCTGTAATATCTCTAACATTCTTTTCTCCATGACTTTCGTAACACTATTCACTCCATTCCTTTGACAGTAACCACAGATACATCTGCTGTGTTTTTAGGCCATGATTCTCCATCTGAGAATGCCTCCTTCCTCCAGGCCTCTTCCCTTCAGACCTCCTCCCTCCACGCCTCCTTCCTCCACTCCTTCTCCCTCCACGCTTTCTCCCTCCACTCCTTCTCCATCCAACCCTTCTCCATCCAACCCTCTCCATCCATACCTTCTCCGTCCACGCTTTCTCCATCCACACCTTCTCTGTCCACCCCCTTCATCCATGTCTTCTCCGTCCATGCCTTCTCCATCCACGCTTTCTCTATCCACGCCTTCTCCATCCACGCCTTCTCCATCCATGCCTTCTCTATCCACGCCTTCTCTATCCACCCCTTCTCTATCAATGCCTTCTCCATCCACCCCTTCTCTGTCCACCCCTTCTCTATCCATGCCTTCTCCATCCACCCCTTCTCTATCCACACCTTCTCTATCCACCCCTTCTCTATCCATGCCTTCTCCATCCACCCCTTCTCTATCCACATCTTCTCTATCCACCCCTTCTCTATCCACGCCTTCTCTATCCACCCCTTCTCTATCCACACCTTCTCTATCCACCCCTTCTCTATCCATGCCTTCTCCATCCACACCTTCACTATCCACACCTTCTCTATCCACCCCTTCTCTATCCATGCCTTCTCCATCCACTCCTTCTCTATCCATGCCTTCTCTGTCCACCCCTTCTCTATCCATGCCTCCTCCATCCACCCCTTCACTATCCACACCTTCTTTGTCCATGCCTCCTCTGTCCACACCTTCTCCATCCACGCCTTATCCATCCACACCTTCTCCATCCATGCCTTCTCTATCTATGCCTTCTCTGTCCACATCTTATCCATCCATGCCTTCTCTATCAATGCCATCTCTGAGAGCACGGAGATTTTGCACCAAACCTTCTCTCCAGGCCCTCACAGCTTTCAGGCAAGTGCTTTCCTGAAGGTGGACATGAATGGATACTGGCTCAAGAGGCAGAAGACCTGAATTTTGGTTCTTACTTGCTGGGGATAGAGGAAGTAGAATGGGAGTGAACTTGAGCCCTGCATTTAGTCTCTTTGAACCTCAGATTTCTTAATTGTTATAAAAGGGAAAATGACATGCTCCATGCCTGCGTCTGATATTGTTCTTAGGAACAAATAAGCGCACATGTGTGGAAGAATGTTTTAGTGTTTGAATGATACACCCATGTTAAGTGTTGTTTTAGCAGTGGATATCAATATATATGGGTTCATGAAGTGAGGGAAAGACCATCCACAGAAAAAGATGAGCCAGACTAGACCAAGGGGAGCTTAGAAGAGGCTGACGGTCACAGCCATGCCAGCAATGCAAAGGCTGTATTTCATCAGAGCAACACTGTTATTCATCAGCTGATCCTTTAACGCAGCCCTGTGTTTTTCATAATCAGAATTCGCCTCCCAGGTCAGCAAGCCAGAGACTAACCTAAACAGGAGATAAGGTTTGCAATTTTTTTTAAATGGAGTAGCCAGAAATTAACCATTTGTAAATTAAAGAAGGGATATTGCATGCCATGCCAAGTCTCTCTGTTGTCTGGAGAGTTATAACAGTCCTCTCCTGGCAGTTAGTTTTAAGATCATTAAATGATCCTCATTTGCAATATATTTGCAGAAGATCACAGCCATCTAAATTGACCCTGAAGGAAGACTTATTTCATTAATGGGCTGTCCTGTGCTAATGCATAAAGCTAGAAAAATATATCTATTAAATTCTTAATGTGTAAATGATGTTTCTGGCTTTCTTCTTAATTACAAAGCAAAATGAGCCTGAAGTGCACTATGTCTAGAAAGAAATGATCAATTTAATCCATCTTTCAGGGGATGAACCTTCTTAGTCGATCCCCAAATTCCAGCTGGAAAAGCCCTTGGTAGGCAGCAGGCTCTGGATGTATGGCTTCCATGGGGGCGACTCCAGCACGTGCAGCCTGGCGAGCTGGTGTGCACTTTTCTCCAGATTCCAATGAACACAACAGAGAGGTGATTTGCATTCTTAGAGATGCCCCCTCGTCCCATGTAATGGGAGTGTGAATTGGAGGAGTTTCTGCTGACTTTCCCTTGAAGCCTCTTGGGCTTTCTGTGCTTTGGTGTGGATGCATGACAAGCATGAGCATAAATCTAAGAATGAATGACACTGCGCTATTGTTTATCATGTACCTGCTGAATGTCAGTGCAGCCACGGAGGAGACCACTGTGCATGTATAGCTCCAGCCATGTGCAGAATTGCCTAACTAAACTCATAACACAAGGCAGTGACAACCAAGCGGACTGGGGAGCAGCTCCATTTATCTATGAGGTTGCTTATAGTGCCAGGCAATATTTGTATGGGAAGTTCAGGGGTTTCTGTCCATAGAGATGACCGTGGTGGTGCTTCAATCTCCAAAACACACAAGGAAGTACCCTTTTCTCAGTTTGGTGTGTTCTCCTTAGAGAAGCAGAGATGAGGCAAGGCTGGCTGATACCTGCTGTGCTACTAACAGGCCAGCAAAGCTCCAGGGAGCAAATTGATAGTTAAACTGGCAGCACAGAAAAAGAACATGTGCTTGGTTTGAGATGCCCTGACTTTTAACTATGTCTTATATGGTATTTTTTTTAATTTAAAAAAAGAAATGCCATGAAGGCTATGTTGCCCAGTTGGATGAAAGCATTTCAGATGGTGTGTAAAACTAGCACATTGTACTCCATGATTGCATTAATAGGCACAGCTATGATTTAATAATAAAAAAAGAGATACCTGTATTTACATCTTAAATCCTAAAGTTTCACACATCCTATCCCAGCCCTCCGCTTATAATACACTTTCAAAAAAGGTGCTTAAAACATATAAAAATGAAAAAACAGTCAAGATGAATCATCATAAGCAGCATTTATGAATTTGAGGGTTTATTACAGGAAAATATGAAAATCTGAATTGCACAGAAAACTCCAAGTTTCTGTCAAATTTGTGATTTTGTTCATTGAGAGCATGACCTTTCCTGCTTTTGCAGCTTTCAGAATATCTATATTACTGTTGGTCCAGGGCTGGTAGATGTTACTGTGAAAACCAAAAGAAAGGGAAAGGTATTGCTTCCTAATGTTTATTTTATATTTTTGTATTTTTATGTGACTGTGCTGTACTCATCCAAGTTGGAAGGAAACACCCCACTCCAATAAGTTAGCTCATCTCTTTGATTTGTGGTAGAATAACGCCAAGATTGAATCTGGTCAGCAGACCTTTGTGGATTCTCTAATATGTTTTCTAGCATAGTGATTCAGAAAGAAAACCTTTTGAAGGAAGTAAAGAAAAAGAAAGAATGAAAAAAATTTTATCTTCTGGACATTTTATAAGCCAAAAAATTTTGCATTATGAGTTTTTTTTAGAATAATGAATAAAATGTTTAAGAGAAAGTGGTTATATATTGCTACTTGGCGTTCACTCCACCAAAATGATTTCTGAGAGCTATGCGGGGAGGATTTTTATGTTAGATCATCTACACTATGAGATCATTATATTCCTATACACGGAGGACAAGCAGCAGAACATAACTCTGATGAAAGACCAGACACTTCTCTTACAGGGCCATTGCTAAAAACAGGAATAAAACTACCTGAAGAAATAGTGTCATCCTAGTTGAGGGTCTCCATGCAGTCAGAAGGGCCAGGTGCTGCTCTCAAAGGCACCTGGCCTGCTGCAACTGGACAGCGGCAGCAGGTTTGGAAAATTATTTCATTTAAGAATTTTTATTTATTTATTTATTTTTTGTAGAGACAGAGTCTCACTTTATCACCCTCAGTAGAGTGCCCTGGGGTTACAAAGCTCACAACAACCTCCAACTCCTGGGCTTAGGTGATTCTCTTGCCTCAGCCTCCCCAGTAGCTGGGACTACAGGTGCCTACCACAATGCTCAGCTATTTTTTTTGTTGTAGTTTGGCCAGGGCCAGGTTCGAACCTGCCACCCTCAGTATATGGGGCCAGTGCCCCATTCACTGAGCCATAGGAGCTGCCCTTCATTTAGGAATTTTAATCCAAAGAATTCAATTCAAAAAATTTGCTCATGAACAGTTTTAAAGATAGCATGCTAGGCTAAGATCCTTAGCTACTACTCTGGGCCAAGTCATTTCTTCTACCTTAATCCTCTGGAGGGTTTTTGTTTGTTAGTTTAAGTAAATTAATTCCCAAGTATCCTTAAGGCAGTGGTTCTCAACCATGGGAAATTTTTCCCCTTGGGGGACATTTGGCAAAGTCTGGAGACATTGTTGATTGCAACAGAGGTTGGGGGGATGCTACTGGCATCTGGTGGGAAGATGACAGGTTTCTACAATACATAGGACAACCCCCCTCATCAAAGAAATATCTGACCCCAAATGCCAATAGTGCTGAAGTTGAGAAACCCAAAGTTAATGTAATGTTGGCCGTAACATTACATGTATGTTAAATACACACACACACACACACACACACACAGAGAGAGAGACATTTTGTGTATATACATATGTCAAAATATATAAATGCCAAAACTTAGTCATTGACTGTAATAGATGTTTATTTTTTGATCATGTCCTTGATCAGTACTCAGTTTCCTCCAAGCAGGGATTAAGAGACCCAGGCTCTTGCTACCTTGTGGCTCTGCAGTATGAATGCATGTTTTCCAAATTTGATGAGAGAGATTTTTATGGACTAATTTTATACCCATATTTCTTTCCTGGACTTGGTTGCATGTCCACACCTAACTACAGGAAAGGCTGGAAATTTTTATTTAGCTTTTTAGCTATGTACCCAAGAAGAAGAAGAAATGGATTTAGTGAACAACTAGCCACTCTCAAAACACATTCTATATTTTTCTCTTCCAAATATGAATTGGAGAAATAATCATTTCTCTCCAATTAGTATCTATCCCGTCACTTTCAAGTCATTGAAATATTGTGGCTTTGTTTTAAAAATTTTCTACCAAACTTGATGTCAGTATTAACATTTCTATATCATGTCACAGCTTTTATTTTATTTTTTAATTTAATTTAGCTTTTTGAGACAGAGTCTCACTATGTTGCCCTTGGTAGATTGCTGTAGTGGCACAGCTCATAGCAACATCAAACTCTGGGGCTTAAGCAATTCTCTTGCCACAGCCTCCCAAGTAGCTGGGACTGCAGGCACCCCCCACTATACCTGGCTTTTTTTTTTTGTTGTAGTTGTCATTGTTGTTTAGCAGGTCTGGGCTAGGCACAAACCTGCCAGCCCTGGTGTATGTGGCTGGTGCCCTAACCACTTAGCTACAGGTGCCAAGCCATGTCACAGCTTTTAAACATTTTCACATACATTATCTTTCCCAATCGTCATGAGAATACATGAGGTGAAAAGAAAATAATGTATATTGCGCATTGAATTGGTGCTCAGGATTATCCATATATCTCCTTTAATTCTTACAAGCATTCTATGACATATTCTTATTTTGCATGAAAAAATGAGGCTTAGGAAGGTCAAGAAACTTGATAGAAATGCCAAAGTCTGTGTTTGTGCCATTCCCTGTGAAGTAATCGTTAGATATTATTATCCTCCATTTCCAGGTGAAAACCCCACATCACAGATGCTTTCCTAGAGTTACACAAGCCAGGACATAAACTCTCTTTTCCTCACTTTCAGCCCTGTGCTCTTTCCCTATGCAAATGTATTTTATTTCACCATCCAAGTCAGTAAATAAGGCACCAATATTTCTCTCCTAAGAATCAGTCTTTCTAGAACCCCATTCAGGGGCATACCCTAAGGGATGACAGTAACGCATGAGTAATTGTTATTTAAGCTTGATACACAGAGTAGAATGCAGATATCAGATAAACCACAGTCCAAATCTTTGCTCCAATGCATATTAGATGGGTGGTGCTGGGTAGTCATTTAATTTCTCCACATGTCAATTTCTTCATCTGTAAAATGAGGATAAAATGCTTATCTTTCAGAATGGCTGAGGATGAAATGAGATCTAAGTATAAAGTAATTCACACACTGTGTACTTGGTGTGTTCAAGAGCTCTAGAGATGTTAGTTGCTTTCTCCTCTGCTTCATCCACTGCAGTGGGCATTTGTGGGTTTTCAACCTTATGGCCATCCCTTTTTGATAAAGGCTCCTCCTATGTACTTTGAGTGCTGCCCCCCTCCCACATCATGCACAGTGTCGATGGGATGTAAATCAGGGTTCCTTTTTACCCTCTAGCTGAGGGGTAGGCACAGACCTGGATTAGGGCAATGGATCTCGTTCTCATGGGACTCTTGAGCAGAGTGCTGTAAGGACAGACAAGCAGTCAGCATCCACTCACTTGAGAGACGGGCTGCTCCAGAGCCTTGTGGAGCTGCCCTTCAGGTCTGAACCTGCTCAGGCAGCTCCTGTAGGTTCTCTGGACACCACATCATTCCAGTCTATTCTTTTTTTTTTTTTGGCTGGGGCCGGGTTTGAACCTACCACCTCCAGTATATGGGGCCGGCACCCTACTCCTTTGAGCCACAGGTGCTGCCCTCCAGTGTAATCCTTTTCTGCTAAGGTTAATCAAATGAATTTCTCTTGCTTACAACCAAAGAACCCAACAATCTAACTCATCTATATGGTGATTAATTTTTTTTATTCTTTGACAACAATGTCAAAAGGCACTAATTGCAAGAGCTTGATAAAGACAAGATGTATTACAGCTGTAATTTTTCCTCAGTATAATAGTCCTGTTTAGGAGGACATTAAATTAGTGACATTGGGTTGTTTTTGAACCATAATCTCCCAGAAATTGATAGACTGTTGATAATAATTCATTAATATTTACCTAAGTATCAGTTCCTAAGACCTGGGCTAATTGATTGATGCAAAGAAAACTCAGTCATGTTCCTTGACCATACAGAGTTTCTAGACAAACTAGTCAGGTCTACCAGATGCAGTGTTTCCATAGTTAGGAGGGGAAAAATCTGTTTAATGAACCTGAATTTACGGATTCTGGAATTATATGGATTGTCAGTCTCTCCTCCCAAAACTAATCTAATAATTGATCTGGGGTAGCTATCTTAGAAATAGGGATTATTTTTGCCTGTGTAGAATGTTCAGGGCTGAGAACCACCCTTTAATGCTTTGGCTTGCTTTATAGAGCCCAGCAGGAGAGAGCTGGCATAGGGACCTAGGGAGGTATTTTCAGTAAAATTCCCCCAGGGGGCTGTGTTTTCAAACCTCATGGGCTCCAAAGCCATGTTAGGGAGCTCTGGAATTTCCCTTGGGGGAAGCGAAATGCCTTTTCCACACTTTACTACTCTTAATTATTCAACTGTCAGTCTTCCTTTCAGCACTCACTTTCTGGGTGAACAGGAAGGTTGGAAAAATCATCCCTTAGTGCTGGGAAACAATACCTTCCTACCCAAGAATGCAGAGAGCAAATGAAACACATATAGAGCTAGGTTAATGTTTTTAACCTAGCTCTTTTCATAATTAGTTTCATCGTCTGGATTCCACCAAGCTTATTCTAGTCCTATTGAGAGTCTTTAGTGCATACCATAAAATTTGAGTTATTAAGGGCTCTTTCTCCCTGCCCCATCTAAATCCTAGAACCAAATTTCAGAGGAATGAGTGTGCCCCTTTAGGGTGGGCATGGTCAAATGCCTGTTCATCAGTAGAGCTAAATTAGTGAGCAATCCATCGAGATAATGATGGAGAGCCACTTCCAAAGCTTAAATATGATATAAAAGATAAAATAATGGGGCCTAACAGACTAGAATTATTTTCCCATGAGTCAAAAGTTTGTTGAGGGCTTGCCGCATGCAAGACCTGTACTATCACTACGATACTTATGATTATTATTAAGCTGATTAAAATATGGTTGAGGTGGCATTATATTTATCTATAGACACACGCACACATATATAGTACAGACATATACATTTGAAAAACAACTAACATTAAATAAAATATTAAACCATGTCCTAACCACAATGGCCTTTCTATTCCCAGAGATACCGCATCCCTTTCCTGCATGGAGCATTTATAAATGCTAATCTTGATTACTTTATTCCATTTTTATTGAATGATTACTTTGTGTCATGCACACAAGATTCTGGTTCTCATGGAACTTACTTTCTAGTTGGAGAAAATAGACACAAAAAGTAGGCAAATTATTGAGTGCTGATAAATGCTGTGAATGAACTTGTAGATAGTGATCTGGTAGAAGGTGGCAGGTGGGCTGCATGCCAGGTGGAGGATGGATAGGCTTCCTGGAGCAGGTAATGTTGAGGTGGAATCCAGACAATGAAACCAGTTATGAAAAGAGCTAGGTTAAGAACATTCCAGGCAAAGGGAAAACAAGTGCAAAAGCCTCATGAAACAGAAAAAAATTTGTTATGTTTTTTAAAAAGGAGATGAAACCAGTGGAACAGAGCAGAGTGACCAAAGGAAGATGGGTAAGAGATGAGGGCCTGGGGAAGGTAGGAAAAAATCATAGAGCCTCACAGGCTGTGATGGAGTCTGCTGCTTTGCTGCCTGGAATGACATGGTCCTTAGTCTCTGATTAAATCTGTCTTCTCCACTTCATTTAAATATCATCTGCTCATGGAAGTCTTCCTTTAGGGTCTCTCATAACACATGGGTACTTTTTTTGGAATACAATTGAAAGTAAGTAATTATTAGTGTGATTATTTGCATGATGGTTATTATCCAAAGTAAACTGTAATTTCCTCGAGGGTAGAGATTGTTTCATATGTTTCATTGCAATGGGAAGAATTAAATCCATTTGGCAAACATTTATTTGTTAGCATTTACTATATGCCAGACATAGAAGAGGTGCTTCAATTATAGTAATGGAATGAATGAACGAATTCCTGTATAGTTGTTTTATCTATCCAGTAGTCTACTTTATCAATGAGGATGTGGAAGTTCCCACAAGATGGGCCATGAGACGAGGGCAGAGCAAGATGGTGGACCAGAAGGATCATTCAGCTGAGCTATCCTAGAATGATTGAGAAGAAAGAGAGAATCCAGCCATGCCTGGTATGGGGACCTTACCCAGAGTCATAGCTCAGGGAGCACAGTGAGGAGGTGGTGAGCTGGATACAGCATATGATCCAGAACAGTGGAAATCTGATGAATTGGGCAAGTAATTGTCACCAGCTGGGATCAGCTGCCCCTCCACATAGGTCCGGGATGGGAGGAAGCCTTTCTGGAGTTTTCAGTTGTTGGGGGAAGCTGCAACTTGAGTGGAAATCTTGGAAGAGTGGGCAGACTTGAATAGTATGCAGCAACTAGATTTGAATGACAGTTGGAGTGGAGTTGCCAGAGGTTGGGTGGCTGGCAAGGCAGGCATACTGAGAAGGTCTCAATGGCCAAGGGGCTGCCATTGTGGGAAGGTCAGGAAAGGGTTTTAGCAGGGGTCTAAAGCACAGCTGTCTTAATTCTGCCTGCCAGGACCAGAACTCTACTCTTGGGACAGGCTGAGGGACTCCCACACTCCATGAGAACTTGAGCCAGGGGCACTGGGAAATTGTCCCTGAAGGATTCTTGTGAGCTTTAAGATCCCAACCTGGCAGGGTCTGAATGCTGAGGAAACAATCAGGCAATCACCAAAACCAACTAAGTTTGGAATAAGGACCATAGAAGTTGCTGGCTGTGCTCTTTGTCTCCTAAAAATATCCACAGTGCCACCTGGTATCCTGGCAACACATTACAAAAATACCGTTATCAAGAGAAAGGACTTTTGTTTAAAACAAAGGAGGCAGTGAGAAGGAAAAAGGAGAACAAGGAGGTGAGCAAGAAGAAAGAATACATGAGGAGGAACCAACAAAAAAATCCAGACAACATGAAAAACCAAAACAGAGGAACTCCTCCAAGGGACCATGAGGCAGCTACTGCAGAAGAATCCACCCATAAAGCATTAATGGACTTGACACAAAAAGAATTTAAAATATGAATGATAAAGACAATAAAAGGAATGGATGAGAAAATAGAAAGAACGAATCGAAAGTCAGACAAGAGATGTGTTGAATATAGGAAGGATATGGTGGAGCTTGAGTGAATGGAGACAATCGGAATGTAAAGATGCAGTAGAAAGTATCAAAAATAGGTTAGACCACAAAGAAGAAAGAACCTCAGAGCTAGAGGCTAAAGTTTTTTGAGTTAACCCAACTAGCTAAAGAGGCAGAAAAGAGAAGGAAAGCAGAACAGGCACTTAGAGAACTATGAGACTCTATAAAGCATTCAAATATATAAATAATAGAGAATCCTGAAGTGGAAGAAGATTGTCTGAAAGGAATATAAGCCCTACTGGAGACTATCATAAATTAAAACTTCTCAAATTTTACTAAAGACCCCAACACACTTCTTTCAGATGGATATCAAACCCTGAGTCATCTCAACTCAAACAGAGCTTCTCCAAGACACATTGTAATGAACCTGTCCAAAATCAAGATGAAAGAAAAAATTCTGTAAGCAGCCAGTGCCAACTGACCTACAGAGGCAGAGCCATTAGGATGACAGCAGACTTTTCAACTAAAACCTCCCAAAGCTGAATGCCAGATGAAAACCTTCCATCCAACTGAATGCCAGATTAAGCACTCAATATTCTTAAATAAAATAGTTTTCATCCCAGAATTCTGTATCATGATAAACTAAGCTTCAAAATTGATGGATAAATAAAATCTTTTGCAAATATAGAAGCACTGAGGAAATTCACCTTAACAAGACTAGCTCTACAGGAAATACTTAGAACTATTCTCAACACTGACCACCACAATGGACCACCAGCAAAGTAAACACTCAGAAGCTAAAGGTCAAAACATAGCTTCCACAGTGGTGTAAAGGACAAAACTGCACAATGAACTTTCACAAAATAAGATAAATAGAATTTCACCACACTCATCCATTCTCTCAATAAATGTCAATGGACTGAATTCACCACTGAAGAGGCATAGGCTGAATGCAAAAAAGCACAAGCCATCCATAGGCTACCTCCAAGAGACACACCTAGCCTTGAAGGATAAATCAAGACTCAGGGTTAAGGGATGGAAAACAGTATTTCAAGCAAATGGAAATCACAAGAAAAGAGGGTTTGCAATATTATTTTCAGATACAAGCAGATTTAAACCAACTAAAGTTAAGAAAGACAAAGATAGACACTTTATACTGGTCAAAGGAACAATACAACAAGAAGACATTTCAATTTTAAATATTTATGCACCCAACTGAAATCCTTCCAGATTTATGAAATAGACCTTGAGGGGTCTGAGCAATATGATATCCCATAACACCATAATAGCCAGGGACTTTAACAC
The DNA here is from genome assembly GCA_963574575.1 of Galagoides demidoff. NCBI lineage: Eukaryota > Metazoa > Chordata > Mammalia > Primates > Galagidae > Galagoides > Galagoides demidoff. The sequence continues at coordinate 10,357 of CAUYQV010119754.1, read as the reverse complement.
CCTGCTGACAGAACTGGACAGATCCTCTAAACAAAAACTAAACAAAGGTACAAAGGACTTAAATGTGACCCTAGAAAAAAATGGGATTAATAGACATATACAGAACACATCATCCCAAAGCTAAAGAATATACATTTTTCTTGTCAGCTCATGGTACATACTCTAAAATTGACCAGATCCTAGGATATAAATCAAACCTCAAGAAAATTAAAAGAATAGAAATTAACCTTGTATCTTCTGAGACCACAAGGCAATAAAGTTGAAACTCAACTCCAGCAAAAATGTCATCCCCACACAAAAGTATGGAAATTAAACAACCTTATGTTGAATGATAATTGGGTTTAGGTAGAGATAAAAGAGGAAATTATTAAATTCCTCAAACATAACAACAACAAAGACACAAGTTAGCAAAACCTGTGTGATACTGCAAAAGCAGTCTTAAGAGGGAAATGTATCACATTAGATGCCTACATTAAAAAAGAGAGAGAGAGAGAGAATGCATCAACAAATTAATGAATCATCTTGTGGAATTGGAAAAAGAAGAATGATTTAACCCCAAACCCAGCAGAAGAAAAGAAATAACCAAAATTAAATCAGAGGTAAATGAAATTTAAAACAAAGAATAATTCAGAAAATTAACAAAAATTTTTGGTTTTTTAAAAAAATAAAATCAGTAAAATTTTGGTCAGATTAACTAGAAACAGAAAAGTAAAATCTCTAATCACCTCAATTAGAAGTGATAAAGGGGAAACAACAGATGCCACCGAGATACAAGAGATTATCTCTGAGTACTATAAGAAATTCTATGCCCCACAATATGATAATGTGGAGGAAATGGATCAATACTTGAAATTACATCCTCTCCCTAGACTTAATCAAGAAGAAATAGACTGATTTTAAGAACTGAGATCAAAGAAACAATAAAAAAATCTCCAAACAAAAAATGTCCTGGTCCAGATGGCTTCACACCAGAATTCTATCAAACCTTCAAAGAAGAGCTTATATCCATACTGCAGAAATTATTCCCAGAAATTAAGAAGGAAGGAATTTTTCCCAATATGTTCTATGAAGCAAACATCACCCTGATACCAAAACCAGGAAAAGACCCAACCAAAAAGGAGAATTTCAGGCCAATTTCACTATGAATATAGATGAAAGAATTCTCAGTAAAATTCTAGCCAATATATTACAACCACACATCAAAAAAATTCTTCATCACAATCAAGTAGGATTTATCCCAGGGATGCAAGGGTGGTTTAACATACAAGTCCATAAATGTAATTCACCATATCAACAGAAGCAAAAGCAAAGACCATATGATACTCTCAATAGATGCAGAGAAAGTATTTGATAAAATTCAGCATCCTTTTCTAATTAGAACACTTAAGAATATAGGCATAAGTGGCACATTTCTTTTTTTTTTGAGACGGAGCCTCAAGTTATCCCCCTGGGTAGAGTGCCATGGCATCACAGCTCATAGCAACCTCCAACTCCTGGGCTCAAGCGAGTCTCCTGCCTCCGCCTCCCAAGTAGCTGGGACTACAGGCGCCCGCCACAACGCCTGGCCATTTTTTGGTTGCAACCATCATTGTTGTTTGGCGGGCCCGGGCTGGGGATTCGAACCCGCCACCCTAGGTGTATGTGGCTGGCGCCTTAGCCGATTGAGCCACAGGCGCCGAGCCAACAGTGTCACTTTACAGATGAGCCAACTGAGGTTCATTGACTTGCCTAAGGTTGCACAGCCAGGCAGGAGGCTTAAGCCATTTCTCTAAGGCCCATTTCCTTGATCTTAGGCCACTACACTCTTAGCTGTAAGCTGAAGGGGTCTCTAAAGGCTGGAAAGTGGGGATTGATGTTGTGGGGTAGAGTATAGAACAGGTGGAATGGAGTGAACCCCTACAATCTCTATGGAGTTGTTGACACGAGACTTTCTCTAGGTTGGCCCTTGTTCTATCTGATCAGGTTCTTCCCCCAGGAGAATTTTGCAGGGCCCAGTAGTGCTGACTAAAATGGCAAGGCAGATAGACAACCAAAGGGTTTCCTTTTAGCTAGACACTCTCAGTCCCAGAAGTGAAGGTGATTCTGTCACCACATCCTCCTTCCTGGTAACCCCACCACCACCACCAGCTCTAGTGTCCCCAGGAGGGCCAATCTGGGAAGTGGTCTGAGAAGGGGGGCCCTTCCACACTCCAGTTGTCTGTCCCCTTTGCAACTCACAAAGGGACAGACTCTGGCATAGCACCTACGAGCCACTGCTGAATATTTTTGTATTTAAAAGACAAACACAGAGAACCACAAAAACTGCTAGACTCTGGTCTGGGAACTGGTGCACGAGAAAGAGTTTAACTGATTTCTCCACGGTCTGCAGTGGTCAGTCTGGGGCCAGGAGGAATGGGGGAAGGGAAGACCCTCTGCTCCCTCCCCCTTCCCCCCAGAACCGAGGTACGCCCTCAAGGGATCCTGGCCACTGAGGTGACAGATGCTGAGCAGCTGACTGGACTGGGGTGTGGGGGGTGGAGGGGTAGGCCTGTCCCCGCCGACCCCCTGCTGGGGAGAAGCAGGGACGTGACTCAAAGAACGTGCTTTGAGGTGCTGGAGAAGGATGAAGGGCGAGCTGGCTGGGGGAGGGCGGGGCTGGCTCTGGCCCCGCCCCGCGGGAGGAAGGCGGCACCTCCCGCCGTCCGGGAGGAAGGCGACCCGCCGCAGGGATGCTGAGCTCAGCACTTCGGGGGCCTGCTGGGGCAGGGCAAGCGGGGTTGGCGCCTTTCTAGTGGGGGCCCAAGAAGCAGAGTTGGGGAGGTCGAGGAGGCGCTCACAATCCTGAGGCGGACAGAGTTGTGTTAACAAAGCAGTCTCTGTCATGGGGGGAGGCTTCCTGGGTGCGCATCAGATATAAGGGGGGAGAGGGAAGAATGTCTGTGAGTCACCACCCTAAACCATGCCTTAGTACCAAGAACCCACGTCAGAGAGGCCAGGCCTCTGTGCCCTCTGACCCCAGGATTTAATTTGGTGGAGGTAGTGCAGGTAGCAGGGCCTGGACCTGTCGGGATACAGTCCAGAATTGCCCAGGCTACCTCCAGCTAGTTCAGGGAGGGACTTTTATTGAAGGCAGCCTTAAAAAGATTAGGGAATATCAGCTGGCGAGGGCAAGCAAGAAAAACCTTTGTACCCACCTGGCATAAATGGTTACCCAGGCCAAGTGGGTGGGTGGCTTTTTTTGAGCTGACCTACATACCTATTTGCCTCTTTATCTTTTTATTATCACACATGGTTATTATGGGAGCTTTTCTTTAGCTCTCAGAGCAGCTGCTGCTTTTGTTGAGGGCTGCACGATAAGGTGTGTCACCTCCCTCACCAGAAAGTATTAAGAGTGTCTGGCCCTGAAATGAAGGGCACCAATAGGCTACAGAAGCTTCCCCAAGCTCTGCCCCAGTGGAACAGGCTCCCAACCCTGGTGCACCAAGTCCAGGGCTGGTCAGCCCCAAAGACAGAGAGTGACATTCAGATTTGACAGCAGTGTGGCTCAATTTTGCTGAGGCCTAAAGCCACTGAAGCCCCTCAACCTCTGGACCTCTGGACCTCACTGCTTGCCGACTCCAGGTTCTCACAGCCCCATAGTATGGTTTGCCTTTACAGACAGAGCAAGTGAGGTGCAGAGATGAGTTGTAGGCAGAACTGGTTTGGGATTTGTCTCTGATTGTAGAGGCAACTCTGTTTTCTTAAGTAGAAACAAGGAGAGTCTGGAACCTTTTGTTTATTTTACCTTCATTCAGCCTCAGTGGGGCCTCCCTCCCTAAACTTTTAATAGCTCCCCATTGCCTATAGAGTAAGTCTGGCTCTTTGCATCGGCCTAGCAAGCCTCCAGGGCAGGCCCTTGCTTATCTGTAGATACATCTCCCTTCCAGCCCAAGAGGGGAAAATCACATATGTTTCTAATTATTTCTGAAATGCTCTTAAATTTTCCATAAAGTATAGTATGCATGAGTTTGTGTATACAACTTTGCACAGTAATATGTATATAGATATGTAAGATATATACAGCCACGTAAGGTGGGTCATAAAGAGAACATCGACAAAGTATAAGCATATAATTTATGGTATTTTTAATCACGCTAAAGAGAGTCAGGCACAGACCTGGAAGTGAGACTGGCAGAGGTTAACAGCAGACTTCTCCCTTCTCTCATCTCCAAGCGAAAACTCCTTTTCGCTTAGAGTTTTCTTTCAATGCTGGTATAACTTACTTTGCCCAGTTTCCCTGTACCCTGTGGATGCCATGCCTCTGTGGTCTCAAGTGGCTTCCCTTCCAGCTTCCTTCTTCCTTGATACCAATTACTTTTCCCTGATGCCCTTCCCACCTTAGAGCTGCAGTTCATACTTGTAACTTGTCTCAAGTTTGGAGTCCTTCAGAAAGTCTTCCTTGAACATACCTGAGAAGAAGCTCCATGTTCCCCTGCTAGGGAGTGTAAGGCCAGAAGTCCAGTCAAGCCTGCTTGCCTTTTTTTTTTTTTTTTTTTTTTGCTATGAGACAGAGTGTTACTTCGCCATCCTGGGTACCATACTGTGGTGTCATAGCTCAAGCAACCTCAAACTCTTGGGCTCAAGTATCCTCTTGCCTCAGCCTACAGAGTAGCTGGGGCTACAGACCCCTGTCACAACACCTGGCTCATTTTTCTATTTTTAGCAGAGACAGGGGTCTCACTCTTGCTCAGGCTGGTCTTGAACTCCTGAGCTCAGGCAATCCTCTCTTGGCTTTGCAGAGTGCTAGGACTACTCACCTGGCCCTCATTTATCTATTAGTTATTTACATATTATTATTATTTTTTATTTTTTTGAAATAGGGTCTTGTTTTGTCTCCCAGGCTGGAGTGCAATGGCACGATCATAGCTCGCTCCAGGGGCTCAAGCCAACCTCCTGCCTTAGCCTCCCAAATAGTTGGGACTACAGGTACACACTACCAGAACAAGCTAATTCTTTTGGGGGAGGGTAGAGAAAGGGTGTTACTGTGTTCTCAGGCTGGTCTTGAGCCCCTGACCTCAACAATTCTCCAGCTTCAGCCTCCCAAAGTGCTAGGATTGTAGGCAAGCCACTGTGCCCAGATGGTCATATAGTTTAAATCAGAATACTGGGCTGGGCCAGGTGGCTCACACCTGTAATCCTAGCACTCTGTGAGGCTAAGGTGGGTGGTTTGCTTGAGCTTAGGAGTTGGAGACCAGCCTGAGCAAGAGTAAGACCCCTGTCTCTACTTTAAAAAAAAAAAATAGAAGAATTAGTTGGTTGAGTTGGCACACGCCTATACTCCCAGCTACTTAGGAGGAGGCTGAGGCAAGAGGATTGCTTGAGCCCAGGAGTTTGAGATTGCTGTGAGCCATGATACTAGAGCACTCTAGCCTGGGGCAACAGAATGAGACTCTATCTCAATAATAATAATAATAATGATAAATTTGAACACCCACCATCACCACCACAACTCCCTACAACACACCCACGTATACACCGTCCCTATGTTAGATACATACAGTATATGCTCAACAAGTGTTTGACCCAGAATTGAATGGAACTAGAACCCACATGTGACTCAAGGTCAATTGGAATCAGCAAGAAGTCTCCCAGGCAGTGAGGAACTCTGCTTCCTCTGAACTCTGATAGCATTTATTATTGTCACAGAAAGCTAAAACTGACAGGGGGATTTCCCTTCTTGTATATTTGAGGAGGCTAAAGGGGAAGTGCCCAGAGCTACACAGTATGGGAACCTGATCCATGGTCTGCTAGTGTCTCTCCATTGCACTTTCCCACCTCTTCAGAGAGGTCTTCTTTGCTTGTCCCCATGGTTTCTTCTCTGTTTCCTTTCAGAGCACTTATTCCCCTTTGCCTTCATAAATGCAGGTGTCAGCATGGGTGTCCAGTGGCTAGATTTCCCACTAAAGTAAGTTCCAGGAGGCCAGTCTGCATGTTTCACCCTGGATCTCCTGGGGCCCTACACGGAGCCCAGCCCACAAAGTTCCCAATTATTATGTATGAAAAAAAAGAATGAGTATCCATGTGGCCTGAGAACCTCAGTACATTTCCCTAGGGCAATGCTGAGACTGGCTCAAAATCTGCTGAGTTCACAGGGCTGGAGACAGAGCTCCTTGTCAGGCTCTCCAAGGCAACAAACACCCTGCCTTGAGCAGCTTAAGGTATAGGGGGTGATAAGACACCTAGTGAATAACCCTAACACAAGGAAGATGTTTAAGCTGGGAAGGACAAATCCGATTGTGTGTGGAATCTAACAGTGCTGTGGAGGGCAGATTGGAGGTGAGAGAACTGAGGGAGAGAACCAATTAGAATGATTGCAAAAACTGAAATACTGAAGTGTCCCCAGTAGGAAACAGTTAAATTACAGTACATTCAAATAATGGGAAAGTATGTGGGTGTTAAAAACAAGGAGGTAGATTTTGTAAAGATGTCCCAGATACACGTTAGGTGACAAGAATAAGTTGCCAAGTGATTTTTATACTATATTCCTATTCTAGAGAGAGAGAGAGAGAGAAAAGAAGACGCTCTTTTGTGGATACAGATACTTAAACGTGCCAAGAAAACATCTAGAAGGATATTGGAGAAGCTGTTCACAGAGGTTATCTCTGAGGGATGGAGAGGCTTTTGCTTTTTCATTTTACGCTTTGTGCACTGTTAGATTTTGAAAATATTTTTTCTTTTCTTTTCTTTTTTTTGTCTTTTTTACTCCACTAGGCAAGTAACTGTTGGGTTTTCATCATAAGCACATATTGCTCTCACAAGAATCTATTTGTTTCCTGTTATCACAGGATTGGGGGTGATGGCTAAGGGGGTGGATGGGGCTGTAGCAATGGAGACTCAGTGAGACAGACTGATAGGACCTGGAGATGTGGAGAAGGCTGCACATGGTCCCTGGAGGGAGGAACACGGATCACAGTGCAGTGGGGAGGAGGATGCTCATTCAAGGTGACTGAACTGCATAGTACCAGTGACCCTGGGCAGGGGACAAGCCCAGCGCCAGGAAACCCTGAATTTGGGGATCATGGGCAAAGAAAGGAAGTAGGTCAACCTTTAGGACCCTGCGGATTCCTTGGCGATCAGCACCATCCTTTGGGTACAGACCGTTCTGGCTGTAGCTGGGAAACAAACAGATCAAGGAGGGGCCAAAGCCAAACCCCAGCGGGAGGAGGTCGGCTTTCTGCCAGCGGTGGTGTGCCGGGAGCACCCCTCCTCCTGCCTGCTCTCATGGGCTGCCCACTGGTCTGGTGAGCCAAGCTGACATCCAGGCCTGGGGTGAAAGGCCAGGGCTTTTGGCCTCTTCCGGAGGCTTAAGCCCCTTCCCAGGACTCAGAGCAGAGGAAGCCAGAACAATGCCGTTGGTGGAGAGATGGGGGAGAGAGGGCTGGGTGGGGGCAGGGGGAGGTTCTTGGCTCAGATAAGTCAGTGAAAGCCTGCAGAAGGTCAAAGATAGAGGAATGCTCTGTGATTTCTAAGACGGCAGCTCATTTATCTCATCAACACTTGCTCTGAGTCCAGTGGTAATACTGTGCCCCTACACAGAGCCAGATAAGGGCCCTCTGCAGGGACTGTGCTCCGGAGTTTGAGGTTGCTATGAGCCATGAGACCAGGATTCATGTCTCCAGGGTCTCTGCAAAAGCCCGCATGTGCAGTGAACAGCTGAGGCCATTCACAGGTGTCTGTTTAGTCTGCGTCGTTGGAACCTTCTAAAGATGGGTATTCTTTCCCAAAGGAAGAAGCTGAGGCTGGGGAGAATGATGTCTTGCCCATGACCACATGGTTAGGAAGTGTTGAAACTGGGATTTGAACCTGGGTGTGCCTATGTCCCACGTATAATTTGGTTGCTTGGAGCTCAGAACACATTTTCCCATAGAAATAATACTGTAAGTGTTGGTTTGGCTGCCATAATGGCCTAGCTTACCCAGGGTATAGCCAGGATTAATTCTATGTTTCAGTGAGGTTGTGGATGAATCAGGCTTCTGTGGCTAGCCTGGAAACCCACAGGAGAGGGAAAATACATCTGAGGGTGTGCCCAGACGGGAACTCTTGCCCTTCCTATAGCCGCCTGGTGCAGGGCAAATAGGGAATATGGTAGCTTAGGGAGCACTTGTTCATTTCCAGAACTCTGCCAGTAAGCCCTGGTGAGTTTTAGTCATTTATAGGACTGCCACAGAACATTTGGCAGGTTTAACGTTTATAAGACAGAGAAATGATGGGGCACGGTGGCTCACACCTGTAATCCTTGCACTCTGGGAGGCTGAGGCAGGTGGATTGCTTGAGCTCAAGAGTTTGAGAACAGCCTGAGCAAGAGTGAGATTCGGTCTCTACTAAAAGTCAAAAAAAAAAAAAACTGAGGCAGCAGGAGAATCCCTTAAGTCCAAGAGTTGGAGGTTGCTGTTAGCTATCATGATGCCACAGTACTCTACCCAGGGCACAGAAATAATAAATAAAAATAAGATAGGCCAGGTATGGTGGCTTATGCCTGTAACCCCAGCACTCTGGGCTGAGGCCAGGTAGATTCTCTGAGCTCACAGGTTCGAGACCAGCCTGAGCCAGAATGAGACCCCCGTCTCTAAAAATAGCTGGACGTTGTTGGGGGCACCTATAGTTCCAGCTACTCTGGAGGCTGAGACAAGAGAATCACTTGAGGCTCGGTGCCTGTGGCTCAAGTGGCTAAGGCGCTAGCCACATACACCTAAGGTGACGGGTTCGAATCCAGCCCGGACCCGACAAACAACGATGATGGCTGCAACCAAGAAATGGCCGGGCGTTGTGGCGGGCACCTGTGGTCCCAGCTACTTGGGAGGCGGAGGCAGGAGGCTCACTTAAGCCCAGGAGTTAGAAGTTGCTGTGAGCTGTGATGCCAAAGCACTCTACCCCAGGGGATAGCTTGAGGCTCTGTCTCAAAAAAAAAAAAAGAGAATTACTTGAGCCCAAGAATTTGAGGTTGCTGTGAGCTATAATGCCATGGCACTATATCAAGGGCGACAAAATGAGACTGTCTCTAAAAAAATAAAAAATAAAAATAAAGGGGCGGCGCCTGTGGCCCAAGGAGTAGGGCTCCGGCCCCATACACTAGAGGTGGCAGGTTCAAACCCGGCCCTAGCCAAAAACTGCAAAAATCAGTAAATAAACAAATAATATTTCTTAAAAAATAAATAAGGCAGAGTGCTATGTGAGATATGTGTTAATTTTCAGACTCTGAAAATTTTAGTTCTTTTTTCTACTACCTCTCAACTCTGCACATTCATCTTAGATCTTTTCCCCTCGGATGGCGTGCTAACAACATCAGCCAGAGTTCATTTTCACCACTAAACCTGATGTCTGCCTGTGGGGTTGGTGGATGACCATGCTTTTGCAAGTTAGGAGTGATGGTGATCAGAGTAGCTGCTAAAGGAAGCAAGGATCAATCTCAGCTTTTATAGTGACTTTAGGGTGGACATTCACTTATTCATTCATTCAACAAACATTTGATGTGGGAGTGCTGGGCACTGTGTTTGTTCCTTTCACAGTGCTTCTGTTGCTCAAAGAATCCTGGGCAGGAATGATTGTGTGTCCCAGACCCAGAATATTAACATTGCCAGGAATCTTTGTACAGATGGAATCTGCAGTTCATTAATTCAAAAAAGTGTGAGTGTCAGGTGATGTGCTAACTACTGAAGATCCATAGAGCATGAAAATTGAGGTCCAGAGAGAGGTGGGAAGTCATTTGTCCAGTATCCTAGTCCAGGGTCCCAGTGCCAGGACCAGTTCCTGTCCACCCAGCAATACCCATGGCCTTTTGTTTCCTTGTATCCCAGCCATCTTTTAGGATTCCTTCTGTTTTCTAGGCCTAAGGGCTGGGGTCTAGGGAAAGGTCACAAAGAGGCAGTAGATTCCTTCTTACTGGCAGGATTAATGCCTGGGGTTCTTTCCTGGAATGAGGATTAGATCTTCTGTTGGCTGGAGTTTGGAACACTTTGAAGATGTCGCTCAGTCCTTTCAAAGAGCCACCGCTCTCTATATCCCTTGTCTTCACAAATACTGTCAGTGCTGCGTGCTCCGCTTTCCTTAGCCTCCTTCATCTGGCTAATTTCTACCTCCCTTTTGGACCTCAGCTTAGAGATCTCTTCCTCAAGGAGATTCTCCTGGGCCCTCAACATTAGGTCTCCCTGGCTCAGCGCCTGTGGCTCAATCGGCTAAGGCGCCAGCCACGTACTCCTAAGGTGGCGGGTTCGAATCCCCAGCCCGGGCTCGCCAAACAACAATGATGGCTCCAACCAAAAAATGGCCAGGCGTTGTGGCAGGCGCCTATGGTCCCAGCTACTTGGGAGGCGGAGGCAGGAGACTCGCTTGAGCCCAGGAG
>CAUYQV010119751.1:0-29457 GCA_963574575.1 Galagoides demidoff | reverse complement strand
GCTTCGGTGTATTTGAACATAAATATATGAGATGAGATCATGTATTTTATAATGTCATTTTACTTGTTCTTATCTATAGTTTACCTTATCTGTGTAATCACATCTTTTTTTTTTTTTTTTTGAGACAGCGTCTCACTATGTTGCCCTCTGTAGAGTGCTGTAGCATCACAGTTCACAGCAACCTCAAACGCTTGGGCTCAAGTGATCCTCTTGCCTCAGCCTCCCAAGTAGCTGAGACTATAGGCGCCCACCACAATGCCCGGCTATTTTTGGTTGCAGTTGTCATTGGTGTTTAGCAGGCCCAGCTGGGCTCGAACCTGCCAGCTGGTGCCCTACTCACTGAGCTATGGGCACCGCCACACCTTTCTTCCCATTTTAATGATAATAGAATATCGTATACTACGAATAATACTTTGGCATTTTTGCTCTTTTGACTATTTCAAGATCTTTTTTCCTATTAGCTAAATAATGTTTCTGAAATTTATAAAAACACATCATACATATCATATTATTTACATGTAGTTCCTTTATATCTGGATGTTAAGATATTTTTGGATGCAGAACATATTTAATTGTTTCATGTATTAAACATTCCATATTTGGATATTTGGACCTGTACCTCCTAGCATTTTTTATATTTCTTACTGCTATATCATCAGCTCTCATTCTTTTGAACAGTTGGAGTTTCGAATCTTCTTGCAGAAGAAGGAGTGTTCCTTCCCCTGCAGAGTCACAAAATGAAATCTTTTCTGCTCGGGACTCCTGAATCTAATTCAGGACTTCCCGCAGCACTCAGAGGCTCTACATTCTTCTTGCATCAGAATTTAAACAAGGGGCATCCAGGATTCCTTCAGCCCAGCAGTTCTCAATCACATGAAAACTGTCTTGTATGTCAGCAGACTTTTTTGCTGGAATCCTTGGGATGAAGTGCCAGCCTAACTAGAAATTGTTCACAGCCACTGCATTCTATAAGAAATCTATTCTTCCATCATAAAAGTGCAAGGTGCCTCCCCAAAACTATGTGGTAGTACTATATGCTTAATTACATTTTCTTATTAAGTCACCAGTTCTCAAATCCTACTCATCACTCTGTTTCCCAAGGCAGGAAACCACAGAGATGGCAATCTGGGATTGAATAGGGAGCTACTTGTTTGAAATCATTCCTATTGCTTACTTTAATTACTATAGTAATTTAGGGGGTATATTTGGTTTAATCTCAGAAGCAAAATATCACTTATAACTCTGTGGCAATGGTTGACACATTATTCATTTCTGTCTTGGTCACTTTTAGACGTGAACCCTGTTTGTGTCTAACAGTAAACAGAGGGTGCTTGTTTCTTTGCTTGGTTGGTTGGTTGACTGGTTTTTGGCTCCCTCGCCCCCACCCCAGATACCTGGCCGATTCTTTAAAAATGGGATTTGGCACCAGAAGGCCTTCATCCATGTCCTGGCAATTTTGTATAGATGAGGGGTCTTATTCCAAATCATTTAACCTTTATAAGGCATAAAATCTTTGGCTGTAACAAATTTATTAAACGTGGTTATACCTAGATATTGAATGGAATTGCTGGGAGCGTCTAACCTAATAATGTGGAAATTTTTGTAAACAATAAAATGTCAGACAAAAATCATATTGTTAATACATGTGACCCTGGGTCAAACTATCTGGTATAACACTGGAGAAATTTAATCTTGACAGATTCTAATTTTTTCAAATATGAAGTCAGGCTTGTACTAAAGTCACTGGATACCTGTCATACCTTGAAAACTCGCTACTCATTCCAGCACTAGCCAAATGAACGAGCGCTCCTTGTGCTTAGTTAGAATTTGTCTCAGTTGTGTGTGAAATGTCTTGACTTATATGAATAGATAAACCTTACTTTTGGGGTGAATCTATGTTCAGTTTAATTTATTTTTAGACTTTCATTTAACGTTCTCAAGTAAGATGCTGAGCATTCTGTATTCTGGAAAAAAATACATGGTGACCATAAAGATCGTGTGAAATTTAAAGTAGTTTACCTTAGTAAATTGCACATGAACTGTAGGGACACCCTGTATTTGCAAAACATTATATTATTTAACATTTTACACAACTGCTAATATTTTTCTATGTGATCAAATAGAATTTTAGTCAGCAGACATGAAAACTTGTAAGACTTACGTGAATATGGATGCTAAATACTTATTTGTTTGTTGGTATAGGCCACGGTGGGTTTTCTTCTCAGTATATGATGGTTTGAGGCAAGCTCTGGAATGCAGGGACCTTCAGGGAACATAGTAAACTAATGAATTCAGAATAGAAATATCTTCAAGGAGATTTTTAATGAACTTTAGTAGGGGATAATAGCCAAAAATATCTTTCTTTTTCATTAGGTATCTTCAGGCAGAAATTTATTTTCACCATATTCATATCCATTTATCTTTGTATATCTAAAAAATGAAGATCTTACGGAGGTAATATGTGATCTGAATTGCTTGGACAGAGGTGAATCAATATTCATGTCTGGTTTGCAGTTACATTTTTCAATGTTACATTTTTAATTTATGTACATTTATGGGGGTACCTGTACAATTGTGCTACACACAAAGATTATGTATTGATTAAGTCAGGGCTTTTGGGAAATCCATCACACAAATAATGTATGAATACATTTTACTCATTAGCTAATTTCTAATCATCCACCCTCCTTGCACCACCTCGGCCTCCTGAGTGTCCATTTTCTATCCTTCCGCTCTCCAGGTTCATGTATACACGTTTTGAGTAACCATTTATGAATGAAAAAATCCAATATTTGATTTGCAACCGTGATTAGCTTATTTACTTGACATAATGCCTTTAGTTCCATCCATGATGCTGTGAAATTCATGATTTTGTTCATTTGTATGGCTGAATACCACCTCATTGTATTGTGTAAATATTTCACATTTCCTGTCCCTTTACTCCATTGATGGACGCTTAGGTTGATTCCCTGTCTTCACTACTGCAATAAACATATGAGTACAGAATACTGCAGCATATTAGTGGCAATTAAGGCCAGGAAACTGGATGAGATAACCTGTGCTAAATGTCGATGGAAGACAAAAGGTTCAGCGTCAGAACTCAAACAGAATGCCAGTTTGAGGCCAGAAATTTGAGGAAGTTTTAATCAAAGAAGTTCCAAAGATGTAACTGAAGATATTGGAGTAAAGTCAGGAGAGAGAAAGTAGAAATAAAACCTCAAATTCAGAGTCTCTTTAGGAAATTCCTGGGCAGGTTACTGGCTTTGTTCTTCATATGGCTGATATTATATAGAAAAGAAGAAGGAATAAGAAATATTTTTTTTTAATTTTATTGAATGGTAACTATGTACATTAATGCACTTCTAGGGTACAGTGGAATAAGAAATATTAATGTGTTTTTTTAGAAAAACATCTGGTTAAAGATTTTGCCTGCCTATAGCATTACTCTGGAATCTTGGCTGCTTCAGGACCTTAGAGTTCAAATTCTTATTCTGGAAAATTTATTTTTCAATGGTGGTGTTCCTACTACCTTTCAGCTTCATACTTACTCTCCTCCAAACTACAGGCTAGCACTGGCAGTCTACAAACATTTTCTGAATCTCTTATTGTGGTCTTAATACTAATTTCTGTTTTCCACAAGTATTGGTCAAAAATCAGAAGAGGTTCAGGTAGTACAGAGATGTCAATTGCTGGCTCTTTCTGATGAGGCTGTGGCGTTGTCTCCAGACTCCAGTTAACCAGACAGAACTCTCTCTTTTCTCAGTGGTTTCAATGAGAAAAAGACAAACTAGTTTCAGAAATTCCCATCAAAATCAAGGAGTAGATTCAGGTTCGTGAGCCCCATCCCATGGACAGCATGATCTCTGATCTCTGAATGTTTAACCTATCTTTGTTTTTGCTCTTTCTGCCTCCCCCATCTAATTTGTAACCTATATAACTGCATCACGTTTCATCATAGGTTGTCTTACTGACTCTGAAACTCAGGTCTAGGATCTTTTCTTATACTTGAGACATATCACTTCATTCTTTATTGTTATTTTCTGTTAGTTCGTTTTTACTTAATTTATTAAATCCAGTAGGGCAGAAAACACACGTGTCACTTTCATGTGTGTACCAGTCACGCTTAACCCAGAGCCTGGTCTACGTTCAGCAAATAAGTGTTGAAAAGCAAATAAATAAATGAAATGTTGCAATGCAAAAATATTTATTACTTTAAAGTGATAATGTTTGATGTTATTTTCACACAGAGAGATACCCTCATGCACACGGTATTTTCTAGGTGGTGAATGACTTTCATGATAATGACCGCATAGAAAAGTGACAACTATGTTCCACCTTCTTGAACCTGGGCAAGCTTGTGACTGCACCAACCTATAGAACAGAGCAGATATAATGTGTGATGCTGTACAACTTCTGATCTACATCAGAAAAGGCACTGCAGGCTTCTTCTTGCTTCCTAGAACACCCTAGACGTCTCAGCCATCTTTAAGAAATCTAACTACCCTGAGCCTTCCAGATGTTGAAGAAGCCCAAATTACACACAAAACTATTCAGTAGATACACCCAAGGACAGCCTTGACCAAACACAGTCATTGAGTCTTCCCAGTGCACACACAAAAGATGCAACAAAGGAATCATCCACATCAGTGTTATCCGGCTGTTTTTTATCTCACGGCACACCTGAACCTATAGTTAGTCTATGTGACACACTTAGATTATGTTGTGTGTCTAAAATTTAAAAAAAGAGTAACAAAAAGAATATACTTACTGTGCTTTGAACTTCTTTCAAAAATAATTTAATTAATGATCTTTAAAAATTTTCACAGCACACCGAAGTTCCTCTCAGGGCACCCCAGTGTGCCACACTGGTTGAAGATCACTGACCTCCATGATTCTAACCCTCAGTTATATGAATCACTGTCACTCATTTAAGTGTTCCCAGTTGGATCCTCAGTTATCCCTAGACTAGAAATAAATCATCCTTCTGTTTCTTTATGAACTTCTGATTTACAGCACAAAAAGCATTATAAAATTTTGGTTTTTAATGCCTCTGTTTTTTATACGGGTTGTTCAAAAGACATACACACCTGGAACAAAGTTTTACCATTTTCAAAACAACAAATCATTTTTAATGACCAAAAGCTCACAAATATACCTATGAAATGTGGTATGTCATTATTTTATGTTTAGGTAGATAAGGCTTTTCCATCAGGTATTTTTCTAAAAACATACTTAAAGTATCTCTTATCTCTCTCTTTTTTTGTTCATCCTTTGTAAAATCATCCACATAGGCCAAAACTAACTTGCTTAGACAACCCAGAACTTGCAGAGAATTCCTGACGTCCTGTTTAGTCCTAAGTTACGCATCTATTTTGCTCTTAGTTTTACCCCTAGCTTACTGCCAGTTTCTTCTCAACTTCATGAGCTGGTTCTTACTCACTTACTCAAGGACATACCTGAGCCTGGAGGGGTCAGTCCTTTTATATTTAAGTACAATTTAAGCATAATAAAACTATGAGCCTCGCGAATTATAAAACTGATGAAAAACAGTACATAAAGAATATATCTTGCAAAGAATACCCCACTTATAGCCATCCTCCATCCATCATCAGACTGTTAAGCATTCTTTTCCTCTTTTGAGAAATATGGCAAATCTTTATTATATTGTTTAAGGCATAAAGTGTATATATGTATTTATTTTAAAATAATTTTGATTATTACACATATTTAATTTTTATATGTGAACATTGTTTGACTACTTGGTTTGTTATGAAATGAAGAATAATTTTCCATTAAATTTACCGAAGAGTTAAATACTTTTTTCTATTAAAAAACTTTACTTAGCACCAAAACTTTTAGGTTGAATTAAAGTAATTAAGTGAAGAATAACTATATTGGCTGCCAACTCTGTGTAAAGCATTAAATCTGTGCATATGCACGCAAAGTCAAAAACTTGAGCCAAAATATGAAGGTGTTAAAATGAGCCTTATTTAGGATCAGCGACTGAACTAATATAGTTCCAGCATGGAGATCCAATAATAATGATGGACATAGGATAATATCACTGCTACAGTTTGGATTTGTGAAAAGCCTATAAATCAGGATTAAAAAGAAGAATTTGTCCAGGCTTGGTGGCTTGCACCTGTGATCCTAGCACTCTGGGAGGCCGAGGTGGGAGGATTGTGTGGGTTCAGGAGAGTGAGACCCCATCTCTATCAAAAGTAGAGAAAAATTAGCCAAGCTTGGTGGTGGGTGCTTATCGTCCTAGCTACTCGATAGGCTGAGGCAAGAGGATGGCTTGAACCTGAACTACGATGACACCAAGGCACTCTACTCAGGGTGACAGGGTGAAACTCTGTCTCAAAAGAAAAAAAAACAAAAACATTAATTTATCTTATAATCAACCGGGTGATATCATAAAGCTGGAAAATAGCAAAGATATTTTAAAAGCTTACTATGTTATCAACTTTGATGGCCATATTTTATTGTTACTTTAAAATTATTTCTCCATAGCATTTTTTACTTTTTCCTACTTGTATACTTCTTATTGATTTCTTCAAGTTATTTAATTAAATATAACTTTTGAATCGGTTTGTTAGTATCTTAGAAATAGGTTTGGCCTAATCTTTACCTTGCTATTTGCTTCTACGTGAGTCTTCCAAACAATGCTGTAAGTCTGAAACTTCAAAGGAAAAACTTTTCTCTCTCTCTTCTTTCCTCAAATGTAATTAAGTAGTTTTATTTTCAGCAGGGGCTCAAGTTAAATGTGCTTCCACACAATTGACAAAGCAAGTATGGTGCCTACTTCTCATTCCTTCAAAGAATCTGCTAAATTACCCTTAGCATCTCTTTGTTTAACTACATTCCCGTGTATCCTATAGAGTTTATTTTCAAGGAACATTTGACAAGAAGTATTCTTTAATGTTGTGCTTGCCTGCTCTTTTAGTAGCATCAATCTTGAACTCCCACTGCCCTACAAATTGTATTTCTTCAGGCAATGTGACTTTTTCAACTAATTCTCTTTTACAATGGAATAAATTAAGTAAGCAAAAACAGCCTATAGAGCAATACACTAGGCAGTGATTAATCAATGATACATTTGCATATATTTGAAAGAAATATTGAAGAAACAAGAACAAAAGGTATTTGGAGATTTTGGCAACTAAGATATGGCATCTGAACCAAATTTCTAATTTAAATGTTTTAAAATCAATGACTTGGATCTTTATTTTGTTAAAAGAGCCTATTTTATTACGCTGTAAAGCATTAGATGAAACTGCTAATGTTAATTTCTGGATGAGGACAGATTTTTTTTTTTCCCTGCTGATGGCTTATCATTTGATTGATTCTAAAAGTGTAAATATTGTTGTAGAACATCATAGCAGGTTTTGAGGTAATATTGAGTCCAAATTCATATTAGGGTCTAAGTGGGGAATAACTAATAAAGAAAAAATGCACTGATCTTAAAAAAAAAGTATATTTTAGAAATATCACAATTTATTCAGGTTATATTTTTAAGATATTTGACATTATAAGGATAATAATCTTAAAAGGTAGTATTTTTGGAATGGCATCCTATCACAAAATGGAGTTCTTGAAATGATGCAGTATAGTAAGAGAGAAAAAAATGAGTGGCCAGTCAAAAAGGTGAATTCAAATTTCTTTATATTACATATGAAATCTAAGGACTAGAAAAGTGGTTATTCTCAAAATCAGGACTAAAATTTAGATTTTTAATTGTCTTCTGATTTTCTCAGGGAAGAGCAGAGAAGAGAAATCAGTTCTTGGATTTTTGTTTCTTTGCATGTTCCTTAATTCACCAAACAATACTTGAATTAATTGAATTTCATTAAAGTATAGTGTTGGTAGATACTGCTACTATTTAAATAATAATAATACTAGTAATAGTCTAGCCAATGAGTCATCAGTGTTCTCTGGTAATATAAGATATGAAATATTTAATAATAGAATAGTTGCAATTAATGATAACTAGTAAATTTTAGTAACTCAAAACACACCTTAGTGACTCAATCAAACAAGAGTTTGCTTACATCACAAACTTTTAGTCTACGAAGTACTCCTGCTTGAGTTTCTCAACAAAGGTCTTAAGGCTCTGGCATTTTCAGTGTGTGAATTCACTACATGAGAATTCTTTGCTTTCAACCGTAAGTATGGAAAAAGGAGCAGAATATTTTAGAGTTAGGCCTTCAGGGGATAAACATCATAATCACTAAGTATCTGAAGTGATGACATGTAATTTTCTTATACACTCAAGGAAAAAGTACTGGTTTGGTTATGAATGATAATGGAGCAAACTATACAGGTGTATGGAATTCAAGGTTGGTAGAAAACTATTTTTGTATAAATACTTTGTAATTAAAATTCAAAAGTAAAAGGTATTTTGGAAGAATGAAACAGATATTTATTGGGTGAAATACATAACTGTTGATTTCTAGAGAAATCATAGTATACAGATAAATTTATATTTGTAAGAAATAAATAGTTAACCATGTCCATTAATAATACAAGGCCATTCCGTGTGAAATAAAAATCAATAACATTTAAATTAATACCTGAAGATAAGAGTGTAAAAGTGAAAGAAGCAGATAATTTTTTATTTATGGACGTTGCACTCTGAAAATTCAGTAAAACATGCTGCACCTCACCATAATAAAGGCAAACACTTACCTTCCTAAAGAACCCCATTGTTTTCTCGGGAATGACCTCCAAATGATATTTTTCTTGCAAAAACACAAGGAAAAAGAAGAAGGCATGAAAAGGAAGGGGGCAGGAGCATAACTAAACAGTCATTTCTTACTTTCCTTCCTAAGACTAATTGCCCAGAGGCCGAAAATTTAACTGATGAGGGGAAATAAACATTCTGAACCAACCTCCATAATCTGGGTGCACTTGGGATCAGCTCTGAGTAAAACTGATCTAGCTTTAAAAGGTGAAATGTTAGATAATTTACTTGATCTATATTTTATTTCTAGTGTATAATATATCAAATGCTTCAAATTGCTGTCTAAAGCATTACTCTATCATTTTACTCTTTTCCTCTTGGGAACCAATACGTGTGCCACAGACACATTGATAATACCCCATAGCTTTTTAATATTGTGTCCTATTTTCCTACGTTTTTTCTTCTCTATTGTGCTTGAGATTGGTTAATTTAGATTGACCTTTGAGTTCACCTTTATGTGCTGTATCCAATCAGCTGATAATAGTGTCAAAGGACTTTTCCCTAGTTAGCATATCCATTGGACTCCTGTTTGTAGTTTCTATATGTCTATTGCAATTTCCCGTCTTTTCATGCATGTGGTCTCCCTTTTTCATGAGATATTTCAACGTATTCATCACAACTATATTAAAGGTCTTTTCTGATGTTACAACATCTAGGTCATCTTCAAATTATGTATAGATTTATTTATTTATAGCTTGATTAGTTTTTCTCTTTCTCCCTGTTTCTGTGTGCCTCACACATTATATTCATATCTATGTATATGTATAGTAGACATACACACCACTATCTATGCACATGTGCATATGCATGTCCATATACACACATGTGTATCTGTATAGATGCATACTTAATTATGGACCTTGAATATTATAGCATAAAAGTACAGAAGAGAAATAGAGAATGAGGACAATCACATTTATACATAGAAATATGTATGCTATTCTTCTTGAAGGCCACTGATAGGAAATGTTTGTGTCAATCTTGTTCAAAGTTTAAATGCATTTGGGTTTTATTGTTGCTATCATTACTTCTCTGAATCACCTGCTTCAAAGTCCTCCATGAATTGATCATTCCCTCAAGTTCTATTGTGGTGTCTGTGCTGTGGTAGATTTTTTTCTACTCTTCCTTCAGCATTTAGTTTGTGACACCTGCCCTGCATGTGGAGATTTTTTCATGTTTTTTCCTTCTGCTATAGTTTGTGTCTCAGTATGAAGCTCAGGATTGGGTCCCTTGGCAAGCAGGCTTCAGTCCTTCAAGTCCAGCCTCCCCTGTGGACCCTTTGATATCAGACTTCAATTTCATCTTTTCCCAGTATTTCAACAACTCTCTATAACCCCTTGGAGGCCACATTATGTCTTGTGTCTTAGATTATTCTTGAGACAAAAAGAAGTTCCCATCCCTCCCCAGTGGTAGCAGATGCAGTCTTTTCCTTGGGATAGAATCCTGAGCTCAAGAGTAGTTTGTGTCTCTCCCACAGTAACAGATGGTTTTCCTCCTATTCCTTTCCCCAGGAGCAATATATCTCAGTCTGGGCCCTAAAGGTCAGACTTTTATGTCTCTCTTCTTGATTCAGATGGAATTTATTTTCTTGTTTGGAACCAAATCATTATCGACAGTACTTAATTGAGTCTATTGAAAAAAGCTTTCACTTGAGTGCAAATGCCCCTCATCTCCAGAGCTCCCAGTTACTCAAAATTGATGTGTTATTCCATACTTAGATGTTAATTCCTTAAAATTTAATAGTATTTATTCTTATATTCTTACGTGGAGGCTGCCACATCCTTCCATGCCATATAAAAAATGTCTTGTTTATACATCCTATTTCTTTTGTTTTTGTTTTTTGCAATTTTTAGCCAGGGCCAGGCTTGAACCTGCCACCCCCGGTATACGGGGCCAGCACCCTACTCCTTGAGCCATAGGTGCCATCCTGTCCTATTTCTTTTTGAAGAAGCTTGCCACCCTTTAGAATTCATGTTTGCCTTGTAGCCTGAGCTTTGTGATGGGAGCAGGATTTTTTTTTTTTTCAGGTGATCAGACTTCTAATTGTTTGAATGGGAGCAATGTCGTCCTGTGAATTTTGACACCTAAGGAAGCAGGACTACTTCATTTTCTTTCATTGAATGGTTGACTACTTTATACTTTTTTTTTTTTTAATTACAAGAAGGAGTAGTTTTGAATAAGAAACAATAGAATTTATAGTGTGTTATTCCACAATGGGCATTTTAGGGTCAGTGCAAAATACTATTTTTTTTTTTTTTTAAGCTCTTCTTGTTCCTTTAAAGATACTAAAGATACAGAGAGGAAGCAAAGAAAAAAAGGACTCTCCTCCCACAGCTTCAGGGAGAATCGATTTCAATAAGGACTGGAAAAATGTAGCATTGGATTAGATTTAAAGCAGAGCCTGAGGGGACTAAATTCAAGGCTAATTTGAAACCTCAAGTGGTAAGGACTTACAGGGAAACTGCAAAGGTTATGCATAGGCATCCATGCTCTGAGAAAGTGAGATTTCTTGTAAAGTTTATTAGCCGGTGTCATACTAACATTGGTCAAATGCTGTACAAAATCACAGCAGGGAATTAGTGAATTGCACAGCAGATCTCTTAAATCTGAAAAGCATTAATTTTTTATTAATTTGATTTGGATTGTGATCCAAATTTTTTCTAAATTTGATAGGATCAGGAAAACGAGCCAATGCTTAGAGCTAGGGGCAGAAAGATGCCAAATATTTCTTACTAGCATTTATGTTAAATGCCTGGCATTTTTTTCCTATTAAAACTTGTTGTAGTTTAATGTCTGTACATATGCACTTATTCTAATGATACTGAATTAGAAACACATTTGTTCGATTATTGACTTTAATAAAGAATATAGTCCTCAGAGGAAAAAATTGTCTGGATTCCTTATGGAGTTAACATACAATCTAGGACAGGAAACTGTTTATTTATTTTAAATTCAGTTTAATATGAGGGTACAAATGATTAGGTTACATTTTCTGTGTTTCTAAGGTAAAGTTCAAGTTGTAGATGAGCAGTTGAGCCCTCATGTAAGGGGTGTGCTGTACACCCTCACAATGGGTCCAGTAGGACCATCAACCCATGCACAGATTAATAAACTGTGGTATAGGACAGGAAACTATTAACACAAGGCTCATTACACTAAGTCTCCTATACTAGTCAGTGTTCTAAAATGTTGATGGACCTTTCAAGGTCAAGAGTTTAGGCCTTCCCTAAAGGCTTTATGTGAGTCATAAAAAATATTAGCATATGAAGGAAAAGTGGACAAAGTCTCTATACCCTTAAACCAGTGGTGGCAGATCAGTGAAGAATACAAGGAAGATGATGGTACATTGAGCCCAGGGCTGGTGGGGGGAACTAGAATCATTCCAATATGACCTGGTAGGAGGCTTTCTGCAGTTCTCCAAAGCCAAGGCAACTGAGGTGAGCAGGGGCCAGGTGCGTGCTCTGCTGTGGACGCATACAAGTGGCATGGTCACATCTCATCAGTTTCTTGTTTCCTTCATGGAGAAAAAATTCTCTGTACTACTGATACAGGATTCCACCACTCAGGGTTAGACGGGGAGCCCTCCATCCATCAAGGCCCAGGTGAGCTCAGAGGTCAGACCTCCATTTCCAGGTACAAGTAGACTGCCTTTTTCCAGACACATCCTCTGGGCTCTGACAACATCTTGAGCAAAGCAGCCTGAGATGGTTTTTTGGGGTAGTTCCACCTTCAGTGGGAGCACACACCCTAATCCCTTCTCAGAGACAAAGACTGTAAAGAACTTGATAACTTTGCCCTAGTGGAGGAGGAACTACATTCATTCATTTGTTAATGCACCTACTAATTTTGAAAAGATGTTTTTCCATCTACCAACTCCTGGTCAAGTGTAATTCTCCAGACTTAATAACACTAGAAAAAGAGCCCACATAGAGTCTCTCTAGTTAGTTCAGTTCTTTCCCCTTTTCAGAAGCTCTGGTGCTTTTTACTCCTTTCTAATTTCTAATAAAAATCCTATCTTACTACTGATCTGCGGCCTGTGGGTTCATTCTTCGAATCCCTTAGACCAAGGACCTACTGAAGAGTGAAATTCCCATGTCACTGCTATACAGTAATCTTAGTAGGGTTTTGGAGCATTAAAACTTAGATTTTGAAAGATATTCTTTAGAATTATTTAGAAAAGCAACTACATTTTTTCCTTAAAATGACTAAGAAAATATGATTCTGCAGCTATGAGAAACCAGTTAAGTGTAGGATCATTAAAATAACCAGGATGAAGAAATTTTGGAAAGTTTGAAACCAGTTGTGCCCTAAATGTAGTGTCTCCTACTCACATGTAGAGGATTATGTGGTTTGTGTGTGTGTTTTGGCAAGCAGGAATAATTTAATCTTTCTTATTTTTGTTTCTGTGATATCTTAAGTAGATTTTATTTTAAAAGCAAAAGGATAAAAAGCCCAAATCAGCAGCAGAAACAGTAAATTTGGCAACTCAGTCACAACCATCTTTTCCCTTCAAGAACACTTACAAATATTCAAGAACTAAGCTGATGGCTAGTTTTCAGTCATGAATGTGTTATTCAGTTCCTGAATAAACTCATTGTGAGAGAATCCATTATAACAGCAAACTTGAGACAACAATAGGAAATTGAGAAGCTGACTATTATTAAAGCCTAGATTCTCAGAAATAAGAAGATGAAGAAGTTGAGATTTAAAAGATTGCTTTGTATTTCTGGAAATAATATATATGATAATGCCTTAGATGCATCAGGACTGTAACAGGTAAATCTCCCTCAGAAGAAACAAGAAGGTGACTTATTTTTTGTTTTATTGTGTTTTCTTTTTGCTGTGATAATATAAAATTTGAAAAAAATATATTTGCTGCTATAACCAAATGGATAAAGTAAAACCACGTTTGAACAACATAGACAAATGTCTAACAGTACTTTTGTCTTATTGGTGACAGTACTATTTTATTAAAGATACAGAATTTATTGACAAACTGCACCTAGATGTCAATAATTATGCATAGTATCTTGTTGTTATGATGGAAGAGGAAAAGACACAGTAATCTAAGCATTTGCCAGCTAAAAGATATAGATAGAAATAAAAGATAAAGTATATCATAATTAAGTTTCAGAAGAAAGAATTTTCTTCAATTAATTACATTGAGAAGTAGTCCAAATTAATGCAACAAAAATCAAGTTTTTGCATCTCATGTTTTCTTTCTTGGGGAAGGGGGCTTTTTAAAAAAAAAATCTCAGATTATGAGGTTACATTGTTTGCATTTATTAGGTAAAGATCAAGTTGTAGTTGAGCCCATCACCCAGAGGGTGTGCTGTATACCTTTACATATGGCCATTAGGTGAGAGCTTACTAATCCCCCTACTCATGCCCTCTCCCCTTTCTCTCTACCTCCTTCCACTACCAATTTAATTGTTTTTCTTTCACATGGGGGTATAGTTGTTTTCCTATTGGTTTTATATTAGTATTGCATACTTTCAATACTTGCTTTTCCATTCTTGTCATATCTTATTAAGAAGAATGTGCTACAACTCCATCCAGGAAAATATGAAAGATGTAAAGTCTCCATCTATATTTATGGCTGATAGTATAATACAGTGTACACCACAGTTTATTAATCTATTCATGACTTGATGAGCACTTGGATTGAGTCCATGTCTTGAAAATTGTGAATTGCACTAGGATGAACATTCTAGTGAGTGCAAATATCCTTATGGTAGAATTATCTTTTGTTTCTTTGGGGTAAATACCTTGTAATGGGATTTCTGGACCAAATGGAAGGTTTACTTTTACATTTTTGAGAATTCTTCATATTTCCATAGAGACTGCTATTAGTTTGCAATCCCACCTGCAGCATAAAACTGCAGCTTTGAGACTTTGTGAAGTGGGCTATTCTTGCTGGGGTTAGGTGATATTTCAGGGTGGTTTTGATTTGTGTTGCTCTGATGATTAGGGATGATAAGGAGTTTTTCATGTGTTTATTAGTCATTCATCTGTCTTCTTCAGAGAAGACTCTATTCATTTCTTTTGCCCACTTACAAATGGCATTGTTTGTTCTTTTCTTGTTGGTCAGTTTTCTGTACATTCTAGGTATCAGACCTTCGTCAGATTTGTAGCATATAAATATCTTCTCCCATTCTGAAGGTTGTCTGATTGCTTAGCTGTGCCAAAGCTTTTTAGTTTGATCGTGTCAAATTTATTTATTTTTGGTGTTGCTGCAGCTGATAAGGGGATTTTCATAAAATCTTTTCAAGATCAATATTGTTAAGAGTAATGACAAATTTTCTTCCAAGATTTTTACTTTTTCTTGACTTACATTTAAATATTTTATCCAGTGAGAGTCAATTTTGGTCAGTGGTGCGAGGTTCAGGTCTAGTTTCTGTCTTTTACATGTGGTTAACCAGTTCTCCCAGCATCGTTTATTAAATAGAGATTCTTCTTCCTAGTGTATGTTTTTCTCTGATTTACCAAAGATCAAATGGCAATACGTGTCTGGGTGATCTCTAGGTTCTCTATTCTATTCCATAGACCTATATCTCTATTTTAGTACTGTTACATGGTATAACAGTACCATGCTGTTTTGATCACTGCCAACTTACAGTATGACTCAAGACTAGTAATGTGATGCCTCCATATTGGTTTTTATTTTTTAGAATTGTGTTGGCTAAGCACATGTTCCTCAGGAACTTGTGATCCATCCCCTTAAGGGTTTCAGATCTTTGTGATCAGGGGTTTCTTGATGATATTTTGGTGCCACTTTTGGGACTAGTTGTGTGTGGTGTAGTTCTTGGACTTGGCCATGTCTGCACCGTGACATGTGTGTTGCCAAGAAGCACAACAAGAAGGGCCTGAAAAAGATGCAGGCCTACAATGCCAAGGCCATGAGGGCACACACTAAAGCTATCACGAGCTTTATAAAACCCAAGGAGGTTAAGACCAAGATTCCAAAGGGTGCCAGCCAAGATCAGTTGATTTGCCTACATTGCCTACCCCAAACTTGGGAAGTGTGCTCGTGCATGCATTGCCAAGGTCTCAGCTTTTGCCAGCCAAAAGCCAAGGCCAAGGATCAAACCAAGGCCCAGTCTGCAGCTTCACTGGCAGCTCCAGCTTCAGTTCCAGCTCAGGCTCCCAAAGGTGCCCAGGCCCCCACGAAGGCTCCAGAGTAGAGGCATCTGTCTGCCACGAGGACAAAAGGACTGGTGTGACCTCTAGGCTACTGTCTGCGTGGGGCTGGGGTCTTCCTGTGCTATTTGTACGAATAAACCTGAGGCAGGGGGGGAAAAAAAAGACACCATTAAGAGAATGGAAAGATAAACCACACACTGAGAATATTGACCTTAGGGGAGAAACTGAGGCAAAATTAATATAAGTATATGGCTTATTTAGGCCAAGGTTGAGGACTGCAACATAAATTCCCATCTGATATATTATTGTCTCTGTTTCCCTGGTGACAAAAAACACAACCTAAGGCCCAGAGAGGTTAAATTATTTACCCAAGGTCACACAGCACACAATCCTTTTACCTCCCACTCCAGAGCTGAGCCCAGAGCAGAAGTTACACAGTGCATTCTGTGATCAACTTCCACTCCAAACCACAGAGCAGAAAATCAGCTGCTGATCTGCATCACTCCCGCTAGTTAGTTAGAACTGAGTCATTCAATGGCAACAACCTGAAGAAACAGTCCCAGATCTGCCCTGGTTCCTGTCCCACCCCAAGTTCCTGCCCCTTCCACTCTGTGAACTGCCTAGGATCTCTCCAATAAACGCTTTCCTTTTGCAGATCACAGGGTTTAAAAGCTTTGGCTCTGAAGTCAGACTGCCTGGCTTCCAATCTTGGCTTCACCACTTAACTGCTCCAAGGCTCAGTTTTCTCATTTATAAGGCAGGAATAATAACAGTACTGACTACACGGTGTTGTTAACGGGAATTAGACGTGATAATGCATGTTGAGCACTAAGCCCACTGCCCACTAGGTAGCATGGGCTCCACAGCTGCTCCTGGTGTGATTATCCAGGTAAAACTAAGAACAGACTGCCGCAGGCCCTGTAGTGTGGAGTTATCCCACCAAACCCCAGGACACCCCCCCACCTCAGATACATCAAGAAGCCACCAGGCTCTGAGGGCTTGGGCAGTGTGAACAACTTGTACTTCTCACAGGAAGTTCCAGTCCATTGCACCTGCCAGCAGTGTTTGACACTACTTCTCTTAGAAAATGGGGAATGTGTCACATTTACGGGGGCCCTTTATTGCACATCAGAGCAGCGCTGTGCACAAATGTTTGGATCAACTTTTCATGACTCTGGCCCCAGGCCTGCTGTGAGTCAACCTCACAGTCCCATCTCAGCACCACGCTCCTCCGGAGAGGCTCCTGAGGCTACAGTTTCCATCCTGGCCACCTCACACCCCTCCTTCCACCGTTCCTACCCGCTGTCACCAGCCACCACCCTGAATCCCTGGAACCCAAGATGAGAAAGAGAGAGAGATATGGAGTGATGTGAATGACAATTGCCGCACTGGCCCTCCAGGATTTGTTAACTGCTATTAAAAGATACTCCGAGTCATTATTGTGACATTATGAGGACTTAGCTGATTGCAGCTAATCTCAGGCTCCCTTTGTGTTCCTAATGGAGGGGAGCGGCCTCGTGTGAAAAATCCCATTTTGTGTCTTTCCTCTAAAATTTAGTTTAAGAAAAATAACTAGAGGCAAAATGTGATATTCGACAATTGAAAATGAATAAGATAAGGGTTTAAGTACAGAACAAGTACATCGCAAAATAGAACTTTGTTCAGTCAGGCAGGCACAAGACACCAGACGCCCAGCAGGAGTTAGGCATGGAGGACTTGGAATCACGTGGTGAGTGAGTGATTCCCTGTAGACCCTCTTTCACGACCTCTGATGACATCAGCAAGAAACTCTTTTTAACACCCATTGGCACAGGGTAATCTCCCTTTTTAAACAGAGAGAGACCAGATCCACGCCAATGGGTTAAAATCCCAGCTAAGGCACACAAGGACTCCGTGACCTTGGGGAGGCTGTTACACTAAACCTCTCTGTGGCTCAGTTTCTTCATCTGTGAAATGGGGTTGATAATAGTCCATTTCTCACAGAGTTACCATGAGAATTAAATGAATAACTTCACAGGAAGCAGGCTTGGCACTCAGCCACTGTGAGCAAACATTATGTGGCAGCTGACGGTTTCCAACTGGAATATAATAGCTTTGTTCTCATTGTTCTTATTTTTAAGGTTACCTTCTACTTGGGGGACATGGTTTTCCAATTTTAATAGCAACATAAAATATACTTGTAAAAGAGATGTACTTAAAAGCACCCAAAAATTGTATATTGACAATAGATCAGCTATGATGAGGTTGTGGCCGAATTCATGAAAGCAGACACTTGAATGACTGAATTTTGGGAAACTTGATGCAGCTGAATTCATCCATTTAGTAGGTGAAGACCTGACGCCCAGAGAATGAACGTGACTTCCCCAAGGTCACACAGTAAGCTAGCAGCAAAGTGGTTCCAGAATTCAGAGCCCAACTGAGTGTTCTACCCCGCACGTTGTATTCAGGCCACTAAGTTAATAACGTCCTAAGAAAGAGCAAATTAAAAGGTACCCCTTGAAATGAATGGCCAGCCCTTTGAAGTCCCAGAACTGAAGCTAATATTATGGAAGTCCTCAGCTACAACGAGCCACTTTGCTCGACAACCATGGGGGGAAAAAGAAATAATATCATTTTCAGAGTTTTCAAAGAATTCAGGCACAAAAACAACTCAGAACACAGGATACTGTTTTCTTTGGAGCATGAAAAAGATATGCCTTTGGGTTCCTAATATTTTTTTTCATAAAAGCATATTCAGGCTGAAGTAGAAAATACTGTGATGACTCTTTCATAAAAGCAAAATAGGCAGGCAAGAAGGCATTTGTCTCATTGGAGAACAAAGGATAAATTTATATGGGCCCGTGTAGCCACAGCATAACAAGATTACATCAAGGAGGTAAAATCAGTCTAGGGGCAATTGGAAAGTAAAAAACAAATTGCTCTTCAGCCCTGGTCTCAGTGGTTACTGGCTCTGAAATCAGACGCTAAGTCCTCTTTAGTCTTTCTTGTTAGAAGGCAAGGCTGTGGCCCTTTAATTTCAAACTTTTCTTTAAGCATTGATTACTTTGTTAAATGTTCTAGAGACCAAAGAGTGGGCTCAATTCTATTAGCGGGGATGGACACCCACCTCTCCCCAGCACCTTCTACGACGAGCCCCAATCCTGAACACAATGCCTGGTACGCAATAGGTGCTTAATAAATGTTTATGATCAAATGACAAAAAGAAAGAATACATTGGAAGGCAAATAAAGTCACTACATTGTCCATAAGGAATAATGACCAGGACTTGAAACAGAAATTGTCAGACACCAAAATGGAATCACGGATGGAGAAACTAGAACTTATGAAGCCAGAGGTCAAACTGGGACAGAAAAGAAAGGAAGAGAATTTTTAATGTCATAGCCTGAGTGGCAGTTGGGATATATGATGTAGAGATAGAAAGCCTGGATTTGAATCATTGCTCTGCCAATTAGTAGCCACAAGATTTAGGGCAACTTATGGACCCCAGTGGGTCTTGGTCTCTGTATCTCTACATTGGGAACTGGGACTGGGATTACCTGGCTCCCACAGGTGAATGGGTGGCTTATATGAGAGAGCAGATTTTCAAATGCTTCATAAACTGAAAACCTCAGAAAGGGAAGAGGGGAACAGGAGAGTCCAGTCACGTAGCGGATGATGAGTCAGTAGGACAGAGCAAAGCCAACGTGTTTCTTGGTCTGTCTGCATCATTTAACGTGTCAAGACGGCTGCTGGCTTAGCCCTTGGCTTGAGTCACCCTGATTAACAGGTGCCTAGCCTCCGGAAGTTTGGCTCTGACTAAACTGATTGGACGACTGAGTAGGGAGGAGCTCCTTAACTTGGCCAGTGACCGGAGAAAGCTAAGACAGCAGCCAAAAGAGAAAGCAACCTTCCCATCCAGCCCCAGGGCAGCTGGATCATCTGTGAAACTCACCAACAGCCTGTCTCCAAGAGGACACGGGTAACAATTCTTCCAGGGCCTCAGTGTTGACGAAGAAGGCACACCATCCAATGAGCTCATTCAGGGTGTGAATTATTTATGTTCATATCATGCGAGTTTACACAGATATCCATTAACAAAAATTACATCTGGCAACCACTTCTAAACAATTACAGGACTGTGGTTTTCAGCAGTGAGCAAGAAAATTAAATAGAGCAGCCATCCTCTAGCCTGCTGGGCTTCTCCCTCCTTGACCTCAGCAGCTGAAAGCTGGAAAAATGGTTAAGATGAATGTGGGCTCTGGAAACAGACAGGCCTGGTTCAAAGTCTAAGCCTGATTCAAATCACCTTTGGCCACTTACTTAACCCCTTTGAATCTCAGTTTCTTCAGCTATAAAACGGGAATAACAATAACAGCTACTTTTAAGAGGGCTTGTTATGAAAAAATGAGGTGATCTTTGCAAAAAAACTAAACATGGCTCTTCCCTCAGGGAAAGCAGTCCAAAAATGGTAGACACTATTTCTACTCCTTCAGAATTCCATCTGAAGTCTAGTCCCTTCTCACAGGTCTCTGGAGGAGTCTAGATCATTAAAGGTGGAAGGACCATTGAATTAAGACTTTTAGGACAGAATGTTTATTTTCTTGGAGCCAGATGATATCTTGATCCATAAGGAAACCAAGAGGACCCCCAATTTAAAAATCTCTAGGCAACCCTAGAGCTCTTCAGCCAGCACAGTTCCACTTTGATCTGTTTTGTTGGCTAGGAGGTGGGTGTGCCATTTTGCTTGATGAAAGGTTTTCACTAGTAAAAAGTAATTCAATTACCTCACTATACAAAAAGAGAAGCTGAGGCCCAGAGAGATCTGAATTGCCCCAGGATACACTGCAAATATGTACCACACACAAGCCTGTATGTCTCCAAGTATTTGTTAAGCGTAAATAATAAGTCTAAATTATTAATTATTAGATAATTAATATCTCCAAGGCAGCTATCCTGTCTTTAATTAGATCACTGTTACACTCAACCCAATATGCTCTGTCTTCTCTGACACGTGGCTCTATCTCCCATCCAGAGAGCTAGGGAATCTCACACAGGTGCCCATAGACCTTGTGCCTGGGATCTGCAGCACAATCCAAGAACTCTCACGTTCTGTTGTTTTGCTTTTGCTTTTATTTTTGGACTGATTCATGGAAGAACAAACTAAGCCAAATTTAAAAAGACTTGGAGGAAATAGAGGGAGGGAGGGAGAATACAGAACCCATTAAATCCCAAAGTAGAAGAGTTCTGTATATGTGCTGGCAGCTGCTGAGTGTTTATCTGAGCCAGGTGCCACGCCTAACACTTTGAACATCTTTTCTCACCTTGCTCTCTCAAGAACCCTTTGAGGCAGGTATTATTATTCCCATTTTACAGATGAAGAAAGAAGTACTGAGAGAATTATGTAAATAGCACAAAATCACCAGACAGGAGCAGAACCAAAATTTAAATTCACATCAATGTGACTCTAGAGAGTCAGATAGTAAGAGAATAGACTTACCAATCTTACCAATAGACTTAGCAATAAACAATATTTAATGCTGTTTATATAGATTAGATATATGTGTGTAGCTTTCATGCAACCCAAGAGCCTTTCCTTCCTGTTCCCTTGCTTTTATTCTCAAATAAGTTTGGAGGTCAGTCCATTCTCTTACCAGAGAACTGAAGTATATAACTAGACTTATCTAGAACTCTTTTCTTTAGCTGTGGTATACAGTGGATTCACCCTGTAGTCACATACAACTTACACATATTCAACTATATATGTTCAAATAGGCAAATAAAATAAGCAGACAGAGAGAAACAAGTTAACAATGTATGTGGCCCCACAATGGACCCCAGGATGAGAGTCAGATAGAGATGTGTTCCTCATGGTCCATCCACAGCCACATGCCCTTTGTCACATCATCACCACTGCAAACAATAGGCGACTCTAGTCTCCAAGGACCCAGTTTTTCACTTTACCTAAATAGGAACTGGCTATATCACCTGAGACTCCAAGAAGCAGCAGTGAATGATCTGGAAAAAGAAAAAAAAATGGACAAACAGCTGAGCTAACTGACTCCTTCAGTCTCCAACAACAGCAGGCCAGCCCTCCTGAAGGATGTCCAAGGGAAATTTCAACCACACCCTATTTCTCCCTAGGTGTTCACTTTAGAGCCAAGCTCCCTTAGAAGTTGTGCCTTCTGCCTCTGCACAGAAAGGGAAGGCAGGAAAACCAGCTCCGGTGCTCTCTCTAACACCACACTGGAATGGCTGCCTCCACACTGCCTGCCAAAGGAGAGGCTGGACTAAGCTGACCACTAGGGAACTCAGTGATTAAGAAGCCCTTACTTGGCATTAGGGTCTGGTCTCTGAAGTCTGTGGGAACTGGGTTAAGCCAACTTGAACTCTACAGGGGACTGTCCAGACTCTCAGGAGATTCCATGTGAGACGTAGGGGGAGGGGACACTGTGGGTGCCCAGGAATTACATGTTTGTTTGGTGCCTAGGGCAATCCTCCTCTTGGGTCTTGGAGAGAATAAAAGGAGACAGCTTTTTGGCCTGGGGACCCAACTGCAGTTGAACTGGCTCTTAGACGTAAGGAAACAAAGACAGATTGCAGCCCCTCTCCATCCAAATCGGCAGCCCCCCTCAAACACAGCTCCTGGGAACTTCACCATTCATAATCTCAGTGGCAGAAGGCAGGCATGGCAAGGGCCAAGAGAAGGAAGGAGATCCTTTCCAGCCAACTGCTGTCTGAGCTGAAGTTTATGTTATTAAAAAGAAAAAAAAAGGGAAGGGAAAAAAATTAGTCAATTGGTTCTAGGGAGGCTGAAACTACCCAGTGTGGGGCCTCCTGGTGAAAGATGAGGACTTCCCTCTTGAGCCAGTGGCTTTTGTCTTTATCGTGCCAAACAGCCATCCACATTGGCTTTGTTTGCTTTAAACGAATTGACCCATTTTATTTGGACAAATAGACCAATTGTTCGAGTTCCAGGCAACATAACCTTCACATCCTTCTGCAAGTTAACTAAGTTTCTCAAATAACAGCATGGCACGCCTGCTCGGGCTGATGAAACGTGCGACTTAATCATCCAGGGCCATGAGCCAGTGTGATTGCTGGAGGAGAGAGTCGAGCACGGCGCTCTGTGTGTAATGAGGGTCTGAGGCTCTGTGGAACTTAGTGGAAAGCAATTCCCTTTGGAGCTGGACCCTATGACATTAGTTAGATCTTCCCCCACCCCGTGGAATAATTTTACTTATAATTACTGAAAGGATCTCAAAACAAACACCTAGAAAAGGCCCCAGACCTAGCCGTTCTGCTGCTTACACTGTACTTTGAGGCATAACACCCTGGGTTCCTCTGCCCCTAATTGGACGGTACCCTGTAGCCCAGCCTGCTTATCTGGGCCTAAAGGACCCAAGCCCTACCCTGCCTCCAAAGTCTAAGACAGGTACCTATTTGCTACTACTATACTTATTCTCTTAACAGTTTTGGGAAGGTTGTGTATGTGCATACACATATATATTTAATATTACTATTATATATATTGGATATATATGTGTATCTTGTGCCCACTTAGCTTTCATACAGCCCAAGAACCTTCCCTTCCTGTTCTCTTGCTTTTATTCTCAAATAAGTTTGGAGGTAAGTCTATTCTCTTACCAGGTTATAACTTTTTTGGCCATAACTATCTCATGTATCCCTAAATCAAGAGACTACCAGTGGATCTAAAAGGAGGGATAGTGAAGATCCATTTTCCAATCCAACTCTTGGCTTCCTATCCCAAAGCCTCGTGCAGGATTGGCTCACAGTTACACTCAGTAAATATTTAATAACTTAAATCAAGAAGCTGGTTTAAACGCTGCCTGGTGTTTGCCCCACTGAAAGCCAAATTCAGAGCTTTGGCTCTGCATCCTGAATTAGGCTGGAGGGGACCTCAACCATCATGTCATAAACATACATACAGTTGCCAGCTCCACAGGACACTTTAGGATCCCACAGCCCCATCCCAGGGCAGCTCCTGAGCCAAAGTTCCAAGTTCAAGTAGTTCATGTGGGAAATGATCCCAGAAAGCACCAGTAGGAGGCTGGGAAAGTAAAATCTTTCTTTTTTACTTTCTAAGCACAGTAGCTCACATATGTAATTCTAGCATTCTGAGGGGCCAAGGTGGGAAGATCACTTGAGGACAGGAGTTCAAGGCCAGCCTAAGCAAGAATGAGACTTCATCTTTACAAAAAATAGAAATATTAGCCAGGCGTGGCAGCAGATGCCTATAATCCCAGCTACTGGAGAGATTGAGGCAGAAAGATTGCTTCAGCCCAGCAGTTTGAGGTTGCAGCAAGCTGTGATGATGCCACTGCACTCTAACCCTGGTGACAGAACAACCTTCTGTCCTCCTTCCTAAGAAAGCAGCCAAAACAAGATGTGTTAATTAGCAAGTGAGTCCTATTCCCAATAGGGACTGCTGGGAGAAAATGCAGCACATGCCTCAGAGTTGCTCCCCCCAAGAGGCATTCTTCACCACCCTTCATCTGTTAATGAAAGCCTTCTCCTGCAGACAGCAGTCCCCAGCACTCACTCCCAGGCTGCCCTAAGCATTGGCCAAGCAGGCCCGCAGCCCTAGAGAGCTGTGTGGTGGAATCCCAGATGCATTCGATAAGAAGCTGGGGAGTAAAGGCAAGGTGAGTCCCAGCAGTTGGGAGCTGGGCGCTGACAGCAGCAGATGTAGTAGAAGGGCCAGTGCCTACAGTGGTTGGTGCCTGGCATGTAGCCAGTGTCAAAAACAAAGTTGCATAAATGAATGCATTTATTCCATTGGTTTTCTAAAACTCCTTTATTTTTTAAAAGAGGATACTTTCTTCAAAGGTAATCTTATGAACAAAGTTCAAAATGTAAAAGAGATTAAAAAGGAGTAGCCTGATTTAAGGACGGAAGGCTCCTCCGCTCCCGCTATTATACACAGACACTTCTGAGGCACATGCGGGGGGCCTCCGAGCACATATGGAAAGCCCTCATCTTACAAACAGGACAACTGAGTGCCATGTCTCTGCTGACACTGTGAGTTAATGCTGGAGCCAAGGGCAGCCCAGGAGACTTGGTCAATGAGAATGGGCACCACCCCTGGGCTTTGACTCAAACTGAGTCCAAGCCTCTCCTAGAAGCACCTAGGAAGGTGTGGGTGAGGACTGGAATGTTCTTTCAGCAAGACTGGGGGAGAGGAGAAGCCATGCTACACAGTCGTGACTCCTCAACTGTCTTCAAGAGCACAAACAATTACGTCCGTTGTCATCCCCATCCCAGCATCCCATTGCTCTCGCTCCAGGACCGGACATCAGCAGCCAAGGGAAATGTCAGCACCATCCGTCGTCACTCTCGTAGAAGCCGCTTTTCACGGCAGCCCGAGGGGCTGTCATCTTGGACAACACATTCCACAGGCCCATATCAACCTGGAACAAACATTCTTGAGGAGGTGACTGGGTGCAAAATCTTGTGAAGATATTAAAAACGTGTGTTCATGTTAGAATGTCAAGTTTGAGATCACCAAACTGAAATGAACTCTCATGAATGGAGAGACAGAGAGATGTGGAGGAAAAGAGTTCAGCACTGACTTCCAGGAGCTTTGGGATTTCCCGTAGCAGCGCTTGTGTCACACACATGGCGTCCACCCTTCTGAGATTTGCCACCAGCACTGAATAGCCCCAAGCCAGCTGCCTTCCTTCTGGTCTTGACATTAGTCCAAACAGTAGGTAAGGCAGCCAACTCGTTTTACGGATCCAGGGGGAAATATACCTCTCCTTTGGTCTCTTTCCAGTAGCTAGACATTTCCTCTGCAGACAAGAGAGAGAAAAGAAATAATCAGGAATGGTTTGATCTGAACCTCAGTGGAAATTACTTCTCTATCTCCTCCTATTCTCATGGAGGAGACTCATGGATCGTTGCAATGGGAACATCTTGTCCCCCACATTTTACAGGTGAAAACTGAAAGCCAAAAAAAGAGGGAAGTGACGTGACTAAGGTCACACTTATTTAGTGAAACGTCTGGGACTAAAATGCCAGTTTTTCCTAATTCCTGGTCCAGTGCATATGTTTCTCTATTAATTTTAAATAAAATCAGCCTTTTTTGCTTTAGTTCTGCTTCCCCCCTCCCTTCCTTTCTATTACTGTTTATTTTCTTTCTTTTATTTTTTAGCTCTGAACCCGACACATTGACTCTCGTTAAATATTTGTTAAATGAAGCATTGTGTGAATATATGGGTAAATCTTTCTTCTGTGGGAAAATTCGAACTTTGTTTTAAAAGTTCATTTTCAGCCTCAGAGATCTTCTAAACAATACCCACATAAGCATGTTGGATAAACTTTATTTTTTTGAGAGAGAGAGTCTCACTGTGTTGTCCGGGCTAAAGAGAAAGAGAGAGAGTCTTACTCTGTTGCCTCACTCACAGCAACCTCGGACTCCTGAATTCAAGCAATCCTCCTGTCTCAGCCTCTGAAGTAGATGGGACTGCAAACCCCTGCCACAATGCTGGCTAAACTTTTTCTGTTTTTAGTGGAGACAGGGTCTCACTTTTCTCAGGCTGGAATAGCCCGTGTTCTTGATAGAAAGTTGAGGTTGTTAGGGTGCAGTTCAAAGTGAAAAGCAAGAAAGGGTGATGACAAGTGAGTGGTACGTGGTAGCAATTGAGACGAGCACTGTAGAAACACCTCCTTGGAGGGTTCTTAGATCCTTCCATGGCCCAAGGCAGGGAGAAGTTCATCCAGAGCTTTCAGGTACCAGGCTGAAATTAATTCCTGTTCCAAAATTCTACAATTTAGCACATCACTTGACCTAAAACCAGGATATCCCTGTTGCTGGCTATGATCATGTCTATACCCTTCAAACATTTAGCCTGATAAGGGTATTTGTAAAAACTGATTATTTTGGTCCAAAACAGTCACAGTGATTTCCACTTTAGGGAGAAATCTCTGGACACAAGGAGGTCTCTGGGGCAGCCTGAGCTGTCTTCCTTTGGCTTTACCTACTTATCCTTGGCCTGTGAGCATGGTGAAGCAGGCCATAGATTTTGTTTATTTAGATTTTGCTATTTACTGACCCTTTTTTTTCTGTCTGATAAAACAGGCTATTAACCAAACAGGCTGACTGTTTTCCCAAACAACATACACACTATCAATGAAGAAAATAAAAATGGCTGTCAAAGTTTTTGTAAGTTTCCTTCCTTCCTCTTTCCTGACTCTTTCCCCCAACATTCTAGACTCATCCTGATGCTGCCAGCCACTAAGGGCACTGAGCACATTGGGCTGAACCCTTTATGCCACCTCGTTTCATTCTCACGACATCCCACAATATGGTGATTATTATCCACATTTTATAGATTACTGAGTTTCAGAGGGGTTGTGACCCGCTCGAGGGCACATAGCTAATAGTAAGTGATAACCATTTCACTTTCTTTTCAAAAATCAAGAATATAGCGTTATCATTCCTTTTTTTACCTTGACTATGTCCCAGGCAGTATGCTAAGTGCCTTATATACATTATCTTAGACCTTTACAGCAAATCTATAAAGTAGGTTTTATTCTACAGTTAAGACACCTAAGGGACTTGCCCAGAATTATACAGCTGCTAAGGTGCAACCAAGAAGCAAATTGGGGATTTCTGACTTCTGAGTCCATGTTCTTAACCAGGAAGGTGCCTGGTGCTCTCCACTTCATAGGCTGAAGCAGACTTATGCATATGTGGAGACATACTCCACCCACTATTCTGTAATTTGTTTGTTTTGTTTGTTTTTCCTCAGCGAGTTAATGGATTTTCAACCATTACCTTTAATCTTGAGAGAACATGACCCAGTCTTGCTCTCTTAAGCCAACGATAGGCCCCTCCTCCATCTTCTGTCCCTTCTGTTCAATCACAGCCCTCACTTGACTGCTGATCTCCACCATCTTGTCCTCTGCGATTCCTTAACACCTCACTTTGGGCTCACCTTGAGTTTGTCACTTCATACCCACCCTTTAAACCTGGTGCTTCCTACAGACCTGCTACCCAGGCTTTGGACTTCAAATAAGCCCTCATCTCAATGATCTGGCCACTCCTGACCAAGACTCTGGAGTGATGTCTCACCCCATCTGGTTGCTACCTAGGATTCCAACCTGCACCCCAGCCCTGGCCTTGCAATAGGTGCCACCCTCCCTCACTTTCCCCAGCTTGGCTCTGGCTTAATAAGTCAATAGCAGA
The DNA here is from genome assembly GCA_963574575.1 of Galagoides demidoff. Lineage (NCBI taxonomy): Eukaryota > Metazoa > Chordata > Mammalia > Primates > Galagidae > Galagoides > Galagoides demidoff. Next base: position 1,384 of record CAUYQV010119751.1, on the reverse strand, counting down.
AAGTCTGTCAGATACGCTCTAAAATCTTCGTAGTTGAAAAATAATATCCAAAGTTATCACTTCCACTTAGATAGGGAGATGAAAGTTTATTGCTAAATATGCACAGACTGTACTACTCTGAGGTTGAATTATGTCCATCAGCCTGCTTAAGGAAATCTAGCTGTGTGGCTTTGGGCAAGTGGCATCACCTCTCTGGTCATTAACTTCTTGATCTGTCAAATAACAGATAGACCTAGCTCATCTCAGGCATCTGCAAACTCTGAAAATCTATTATTTTATGATTAAAGAAATAATAACCCACAGAAATTTCTCCCATCAGTGTTTCAGGCCAATTGTTAATAAAACTATTGGTGCTGTTTTTGAAATTCAACTACAAAGTTCACTTTCAGGGAGAAGGGGAGGATTTAGGGCAGTTGGACATTCCTGGACATCACTGGGGGCTAAACCCTAAGTTGATCATAAGGTGCTAGCAACGGTAAAAGAAAATCTAGGGGATCCTCCCGGAACTGGGGTGCACTTTGGAATGAAGGAACACTTTTGGCGAGTAGAAATCTGTTAGCTGATCAAACCCAAGATGAAACTCACTTTTTTTAAATGTTTAGATTTTTTTTCTTTTAAGTTTGGCTCATCACTTGTTTTTCACTGTTCCTTATGTAATCTGGTGGGATGCAGCGTCAGAAGTCATAAATCATTCATAGCGCTCTGGAAAAAAAAAAATCGCTCTGCAAAGCAGATACAACTTGGAATAAACGAAGTTTTTGTAAGAAACTCAAAAGAAAAGTATAACTCGCCTGGTTCATAGCCCACACTGATCACTAATTCTCAAGTTGGCTACGTGACTCCGTCATTTGTTTCGGGTTTCTTGTTGTGCTTGGTTTGAGATTGAGTTAAAGATATAGCCTGTCACCTCGGCACTATATTTTTCTAGAAATCAGAAAAGATGCTGTCTTTGTGGCATTTTCTGGAACGATGGATGCTGGCAGGTTTTTATTTCCCACCTAAAGAAACTCAGAAAGACCCTCTTTGTCCCAAGTCCTGTTTTAGTAGGCCTGTCACTGCCTTTCATGATTCCTGTGGGTTAATTACGCTCTTTTTGTAAAATATAAATACTCTTGCCCCAAACCCACACACAAAAACACAAAGTTACCCCCAGCAGAGGTAAAATCCATAATAGCAAACTCTCAAACATTAAAACCTTAATAAAATTGGTTTAGACAAATTATTTCTTTTTTTTTTTGGGACTGAGCCTCAAGCTATCCCCCTGGGTAGAGTGCCATGGCATCACAGCTCATAGCAACCTCCAACTCCTGGGCTCAAGCGAGTCTCCTGCCTCTGCCTCCCAAGTAGCTGGGACCACAGGCACCCACCACAACGCCCGGCCATT
>CAUYQV010119747.1:0-31358 GCA_963574575.1 Galagoides demidoff | reverse complement strand
GAGTAGAATGAGAACGTTTAAAAACAATAACTGAGAAAATGACATGAAGGCTGTGTTGATCAGTTTGATGGAAGTATTTCAGATTGCATGTGAAAACCCCACACTGTACCCCAGAAGTGCATTAATGTACATAGTTACCATTCAATTAAAAAAAAAAAGAAAAAAAAATAACTCACAGCAACCTCCAACTCCTGGGCTCAAGCGAGTCTCCTGCCTCTGCCTCCCAAGTAGCTGGGACCACAGGCACCTGCCACAATGCTTGGCTATTTTTTGGTTGCAGCCATCATTGTTGTTTGGCGGGCCCAGGCCGGATTTGAACCCGCCACCTTAGGTGTATATGGCTGGCGCCTTAGCCGATTGAGCCACAGGTGCCGAGCCTGAAGTCATATTTTTCATTTTCTATATTTATAGCATGATTTTTCTATTTTTAATACAAATTTAAGTAAGTTAATGTTTTTACTAAGCAAACGCTTATTGAACACCTAACTGTAAATAAATGCCATGAGAAAATCATAAATTATACTCCAAAGAAAAATATATATCATTATTCAATTATGTGAATCATAATGACCAAGTTTTTTTTTTTTTTTCCTTGAGACAGAGATTCACTTTGTCATCCTCAGTAGAGGTCCAGGGCATCATAGCTTATAGCAACCTGAAGCTCTTGGGCACAAGCAATCTTCTTGCCTCAGACTCCCAAGTAGCTCGGATTGTAGGTGCCCGCCACAACACTTAGCTATTTGCTCAGGCTAGTCTCGAACTCCTGAGCTCAGGCAATTCACCCGCCTTGGCCTCTGAGAGTGCTAGGATTATAAGCATGAGCCATTATGCCTGGCCCTAAGTTGTTTTACTATAAAAAAACTAGTGCTCGACCTCCTGTAACACCTAACATCATAATCAAATTAATTCATACATCTGAAAACTTTATTGTGAGGTAATATTGTCAGAAAAAAATAATTCTGTTATAGACATTCAGTGATCTGGATTCTGATACAAGCTGTGACTTTATCTCTCTGAGACTTTACTTATAAAGTAGGAATCAGATGATATTATCTAACTCATAGGATTATAAATATAATCCCTGTATACCTCCTTAACAAGAATGCTACAAGTCTCGAATGAATGATAAATACTATCAGGCAAATGAGGACAGAGTCTCACTTTATCACCCTCAGTAGAGTGCTGTGGTATCACAGTTCACAGCAACCTCCAATTCCTGGGCTTAGGTGATTCTCTTGCCTCAGCCTCCCGAGTAGCTGGGACTACAGGTGCCTGCCACAACACCCAGCTAGACTGCCTATATTTAATTATTCTAGAGAATCTTGGGTTATATAAGAATTTAGAATTTGGCCAAAGACCCAAGGACATGGTAAAAGAAGAAATCTCATTTTTACAAAACTTACATTTTTAATCTTTTATTTTTTAACATGTCTAAAAATATGAAAAATAATTCCTGCTATTTTGAATAACTTACCGATGATATCTTGTTGCCTTTCAGATTGAGGACTTGCAAAGATCTTAACTTCTTCCCTAGCCATACGGGGATATGCTCAATTTCATTTCCTGCAAGGTTTAGCTTTTGCAGATTACACAAATTTTCTATGCCTTCAATTTTGCTGGAAACAAAAAAATTTAATTTAATTTAATAGGCACAATGATAGAGTCCCTCTATTGTATTTTTAGAATAAACAGCCTCGGTTCCATGTGGAATTCTTTTTATAATTATAATTTATCAACTCTTTTTACAAATGAGAACAAAGAACAGTGACTAAAATCAAATTTACCAAAACTTCTAAACTACCAGCCCCACATTATTATGTCCAGGAATTCTACCCATCCTACTATCAGGCTTCAAGATTATGTAACACAGAAAAAAAGAGTATCCAATCTCATTGACTGTGGTAGAAAGTACTAGAAGACAGCCAGGGAAGAGATGGGAAATTCATCAGCACTGTACTATGTGTTACAGTCCTGCCAAGAGAAGATGTTCTTAACTATTCCTTTAAGTCATCACAGAAAGATTAACTATTCTAGCAGGATAAGAGAGCCCCTAGAATAATACTGTGTTTGTAAGTATTTTAATTAGAATATTTAAACTAATAAAACACTTATCACATACTGATGAATTTTGATTGATAAAATTTTCTCCAAATTACTTCCAATTTAATTCCTTGGTCAATTTTTGATAATGTGCAAATACTTCTAAGCTTCTCTCTAGACTGTCCAAATATTTCTAAGCTTCTCTATTTTCATTTTAATTTTGCTGAAACATTTTTATAGGGATTAATTCTGTTTTATACAAATTTTATATTAGGAGTTTGATTCATTAATTAGGTTTATCTCAATTTTCTTTCTGTCTTATTAGAACTTCTGTTGTTAGTTATTTTGTTTTATTTTCTTGGTCATCATATTTACTAAGGAAGAATACATGTAGATAATAAGATTTTCCAGATTTGATTCTTGCATTATTTGTCTACATCAAGTTTTCTATGTGCAGTTTTAGATGCTGTCAGTTCTAATGTGTTCATTTCTCAGAGTAATATTTATCCTGAAATGGAAATAAGAATGAAAGTATAATTCTTGTATAATAGCAATGAGCAAAAAACATCAGAATAAAGACACAGGATCAAAATGGGTTAAAATATCTTTGGAATCAAACAGCAGGGTTAAAACATTCTGCTTCATGTCATCATTCTTTATGTACTTAAGAACTTATGTATTTAAGTTGGTGAATCATAGACAATATCTGGGGAAACTTCTCATCAAAATAAAATTAATATAAACTTTGGTGTTCAAAAAACATATCTCCTTCTTTGGTAATGCTAGGTAAGATATTATTCTGTACTTTAGTAACACCAAAACATAATAATAGTTACCATAGGTGAATTATCAATGAATAAAGAGGTCAAAATACCTGCTGTCTCAAAGGATTCTTTCAGTAATGTGGGTAGAATTCATCTACCTTTTTAAGAAAGAAGACCCTGCAATGTCACCTAAAAAAGTGTTTACTCACCTGATTTTGTTATATGATAAGTTGAGTTCACGTAATCTTAACAGTTTGTCCATCTTCTCAATCTTCCCAATTAGATTGTAACTGAGATTTAGTACTTCAAGTTTAATACATTTTTCCAAATTCTCAATATACTAATTGGAAACAAATAAATAAATACTTTACACAACAAATGCCTTGATATTAAAGTCCAGTATTTAAGTACGTGCATCAGGTACTATTTTAATCAGTCATCAGAAATAATAAACCATACTGCTTACTGGACAATCCCTTGGTGCAGCTTTTCTTGACCAGAAGTAGCTCTCTTCAAGCTGCCAAGCTCTCCTTTCCCCTCAGTGGACAACACCTCCTATATACTAAGAAGCTCAAGACTAGGAGTCCTCAAACTTTTTAAACAGGGGGCCAGTTCACTGCTAAGCAGGACAGGCAGTGGCAGCAAAAACACCTGACAGGCCGGATAAATGTCCTAGGTGGGCCACATGTGGTCCACAGGCCATAGTTTGAGGACGCCTGGGTTAAAATGTTTGCATTTGTTAGGTAAGGTCCCTGTTGTAGTTGCGTCCTGCACCAGGAGGTGTGCCATAATACTCTTACATTGTACCCATTACGACATTTTGGATTTTTTTTAGATTTTGGAATATTTGCATTATGCTTACTAATTGAGCATCCCAAAACCAAAATCTGAAATCTGAAATTTTCCAATGAGCATTTCCTTTGAGTGTCATGTCACAAAGTTTTGGATTTGGGAGCACATCAGATATCAGATTACTGGATTAAGAATGCTCAACCTATGTGAGTAAGGCAATACATCTTCTACCACACCAACATATTCAAATGTTCTCTCCAAGATTACCATTCATTCATCCACTCCACAAATATTTATCAAACATGTATTATGAGCCAAGAGCTATTCTCAGTACTGGAAATGAAGTAGTGAGTTAGGAAAATTGTTCTCATTCAGGGAGACAGATAATAAACAAGTAAATAGGTAAGATTTTACAGTATTAACAAGAAAATAAAAACATCTTATGACAAAATGCAAGGCACCAAGAGGGCAAATCTATCTGTTGGGTTCACTGCTATCGCACTGCTGCCTGGCATGTAATTGGTGCAAATAAATATTTGTGGACTAAAAGAATGAGAAAACACAACCAAGGAGGGGGTAACTAATTGTGATTGCTAAGAGAAGGCCTCACAAAGGAAGTACACTGAGTTGAAACTTTAATGAGAAGCCAGCTGTATGAATATCTGGGGGCAGAAAATACCAGGCTGAGGAAAAAAAATCACAGAGGCCCTAAAAGAACAAACATGCGACTTGGGGCCTGTCGCTCAGTGAGTAGGGCACCTGCCACACATACCGAGGCTGGTGGGTTCAAGCCTAGCTCCAGCCAGCTAAACAATGACAACTGCAACAAAAAAACAGCTGGATATTGTGGCAGGTGCCTGTAGTCCCAACTACTTGGGAGGTTGAGGCAAGAGAATCACTTAAGCCCAAGAGTTTGAGGTTGGCGTGAGCTGTGACACCATAGCACTCTACCAAGAACGACACAGTAAGACTCTGTCTCCACAGGAAAAAAAAAAAAAAAAGAACATGGTGGGTTCAAGAAACAGAAGGAAAGACTCTTTAACTACCAAATCAAAATGACTGATAAGTTTCCTTCTTATTTGATATTTCTGTAGCATTTTATATCATCCTCTCCTGCCTGAAGTTTTCTCTCCTTTGGCTTCTACTGGATACTCCTGGATCTTCTGGGGTCCCAATAGCTTCCTCATGCTTTTTCACCAAGTTGGCCCTCCCCTCACTCTATTTCTCCTCTTAAATCTAGGCATTTTTCACGCTAAGCTCTAAATTCCCAGAGATTTGTCTATTATTTGTATCTTTTCCCACAGTTTAATATAATGTCTGGCATAAAATAACCAACCACACAGTAACTACTTACTAATTTGATATTTCATTTTTGAAACTTTTAAATTCCACATATTTCCTTTTTCCTTTTTCATTTCAGAAGATCTGAATATATTCTAGCAAAAATTTCAAACAAAACATAAAAAGCTCTCTTCATCAACTCCCTATACCAACCCCTCTCTACCTAAATTCCTTGCTCCAAGGTAACCATTGTCAAGAGGTTGGTATATGTGTGTGTATACAAAAAAAAAAACCCTTTCTATTAATTTATATCCATATATCTACAGGGTAGGAGGGTTAATAAGGGCTCAGCCTTCATCACATTCCCTAAGAAGCAAACACACCACACAAAACATAATGATCACTTAAATGCTACAAATGTTTTTTGAAAGATGTAGGAATTTCAGGTTTCAGGCAGCTGTGTCTTCACTTCTTGGGGTGCTCTTGGCTAAAGAATGACCAGACACCTCAAAGTAAGGCAAGCATGAAAAAAAGTTCTTTGAGCAAGAGAAAGAGCAGGGTAAAAGAAGATTTACAGAGCAAGATACCTTTGGCATAGACAGCAAATAGGCCTTCATTGTCATGAGAAAAAGCCACCTCTTTTCAAACTATAAACCTCATTAATTTTCTTTTTTAATTATCAGTTTTATCCAACATTTCTTTGACATTGATGAATTGAACGTATTTTCATGTTAACATTTAAAAGTACCTTTTGAACTTGCCTGTTCATATACTTTCCACATTTTCCATTCTCTCTCTTATATTGTCACATTCTTTACAAATAATACCTGCCAGTTTGTTGCTTTTCTTTTAACTTTTTAAAAGATGTCTTTCATTAACCAAAACTTTCAAATCTTTGTGTAAACTAAATTTGTCAATTTTGTGTGTGTGTGTGTGGCATTGTTTGCTTAGGAGAGCTTTTCCGCTCTAAGATGTTAAAAATATTCTCATATTATCCTTCCTAATAACTTTAATAGCATTATTGTTGGTTGGTTTTTCTTCTTTTGCTTTGTTTTCATTTAGCTCTTTACCCTTCTGAAATTAATCTTTGTGAAAAACGTGGTAGGAATCAAAGTTTTATTTTTTCCAATTAAAGAAATTGTCTATGGGTGGCATCTGGGGCTTAAAGGAGTAGGGTGCTGGCCCCATATACCAGAGGTCGTGGGTTCAAACCCAGCCCAGGCCAAAAACTGCAAAAAAAAAAAAAAGAAATTGTCTATTACAATGTGTTCATATTATATAATTTATGAATAAAGTAGTAAGCACTCTAGAGTGCGATTAGCCAACTTTTCCTGTAAAAGGGCAGATAGTAAATGTTTTTGGCTTTGTGGGCCAGATAGTCCCAGTGTTAACAACTAAGCTCTGCTTCTTCTATTGCCATAGACAATATGTAAACAAATCAGGAGGCTGTGTTCCAATAAAATTTGCTTATAAAAAAAGGTAGCAGGCCTATTTTGGCCTGCAAGCTATAGTTTGCCAATCTCTTACCTGGTCAAGAATGTATAGAATATTCATAATATGCGATTATGAATTTGCAGATGTCATATTTCCGATTTAGAACTTCCTTTTTTTTTTTTTTGAGACAGAGCCTCAAGCTATCCTCCTGGGTAGAGTGCCGTGGCATCACAGCTCACAGCAACCTCCAACTCCTAGGCTCAAGTAAGTCTCCTGCTTCAGCCTCCCAAGTAGCTGGGACTACAGGTGCCTGCCACAACACCCGGCTATTTTTTGGCTGCAGCCATCATTATTGTTTGGTGGGCCTGGGCTGGATTCGAATCTGCCACCTTGGGTGTATGTGGCTGGCGCCTTAGCCACCAGAGCCTCAGGCGCTGAGCCCGATTTAGAACTTTCACTGTAAACAATAAAAGGTGAGGGTTTTCTTTATAGTTTTAGAGCCCAGAAAAATTAAAAATATAACTCAAAATTAAAAACAATATAACTCAAAAACTGCTGGTAACCTACCCTAAATTTCTTGCCACCATCTTTAGAAAGTGAAAGGTTCAGAGATTTTACCAAGGTCAAATTGTCCTGTTTACTAAGTTTTTTAATGAGGGCCTCTGTAATATATCGAACTCCTACTCGTGAAACAGCTCCTAAAATTATAGAAACAAATCGTTATCAGTAAAGGAAGACATAAATATCACTAATAAAATCATTTTGAAGTTATATAACATGTTTCAAGCCATAAAAATGTAAAAAAAATGCTGGCCATTTTTAATCATAATGTTTTAATAATATTTTACTTTATGGCATTCTGTAATAATAATAGTGGTAATGATAATTACATACTATAAATATTATCTGTGGGCCAAGTTTTATGCTAAATGTTTTACATTTAAAACATTTTACTTGCAAAACAGGCTTTTGAGACAGAAATTTTTTTTTTTTTTGGAGACAGAGCCTCAAGCTGTCCCCTTGGGTAGAGTGCCGTGGCATAGCTCACAGCAACCTCCAACTCCTGGGCTCAAGCGAGTCTCCTGCCTCTGCCTCCCAAGTTGCTGGGACCGCAGGCGCCCGCCACAACACCTAGCTATTTATTTTTTTTTCCAGTTGCAGCCATCATTGTTGTTTGGCGGGCCCAGGTTGGATTAGAACCCGCCACCTTAGGTGTATGTGGCTGGCGCCTTAGCCACTTGAGCCACAGGCGCAGAGCCAAGACAGAAATTATTAATATCTTCATTTATAAAAAAAAGTTATTTGTTCAAGATCTTGCAACTAATACCAGAGATGCCAAAAAAAGTATATACATTTAAAGTGATATTATCTAAGCATTAATTTTCAAAGTTGAATTGAATTATGGTAGCAATGTGTAGTATGGCATTTGCTCAAAAGATGGCATTAATCAAATGAATGCTAGCATCACCATGTGATAGTCAGGACAAAGAAAACAGCAGAACCACAGCTATCTTTAGAGGAACACAAGGCCATTTTGAAGTGGTATTTGAAATTAAGGAACGTGGAAGCACAAGGACAATGGAACCTCTAATATGCCTAACAACTGCACATATTCTTAATAACTTTGAGATCCATGGTACTTGTGTGTGATGTGTACAAGGGAAGAGCAGGAGGCCTCGTACAGCAACAAGTCCTGTTTCTTCTGCTATGTTGTGGAACAGGTTACATGCTTGCCATAGAAGTCTACCAAACAATGTGCCCATAAAATAGGAGTTAGCAGACATATACCACATTCTTTTTTTTGAGACAGAGAGTCTCAAGCTGTCACCCTGGGTAGAGGGCTATAGCATCACAGCTCACAGCAACCTCCAATTCCTGGGCTCAAGCAATTCTCCTGCCTCCACCTCCCAAGTAGCTGAGACTACAGGTGCCCGCCACAATGCCCAGCTATTTTTTGGTTGCAGCCTTCATTGTTGTTTGGCAGGCCCGGGGTGGATTTGAACCCACCAGCTCAGGTGTATGTGGCTGGCTCCTTAGCTGCTTAAGCCACAGGCACCGAGCCTATACCACATTCTTAAAACAACAAAATAGAAAGGTTTTTTTTTTTTTTGAGACAGAGTCTTACTATGTCGCCCTCAGTAGAGTGCTGTGAGGTCATAGCTCACAGCAATCTCAAACTCCTTGGGCTTAAGCAATTCTCTTGCCTCAGCTTCCCAAGTAGCTGGGACTACAGGCGCCTGCTACAATGCCTGGTTATTTTTTGGTTGTAGTTGTCATTGTTGTTTGGCAGGCCCAGGCTGGGTTAAACACTCCAGCTCAGGTGTGCGTAGCTGACACCCTACTGGCTGAGCTACAGACACCAAGCCCAAAATGGAAAGTTTTCATCCCAAGATTATTACATGCACCAAGAAATGAGAGCTTACCTCAATGAGAATTTGCCAGGACAATAGATAGAATGAAGAGGTTGAGTTTTCCCACATTCTCCTGACTTAACATGCCTTGACTTCTACCAATGGGGGACATTAAAGGATGTGGTGTACTGTAAAAAAAACAGCTACACTGGTGGTACTTTAGGAAGAAATTGAAATGGCATGTGTAGTGATATAAGTGGACATTTTGGTCAACATTGCTCAAGCAATAATTCACTATAATTCACAACAATAGTTCACTATAATAAGAAGTGTCTAGATGCTAATGGTAACCACTTTGACCACCTCTTGTAATTCCAGAAGTCAAATGTGATTTGTGTTCATCTTTTGTAATCAGTATACATCGAGTGTTACAATTTTAATACAGTGTTTTCCTTTCTAAAAATGTATATACAATTTTTTGGCACCTTCTGTATAATGAGGTACAAATCCTGTATAATGAAGACTTGAACCCAGGAAGATGCATACAAACCTTGCACTTTTAACCATATGTATTACTGAAGTTTTTAGCAATATTTTCACATTAGTTTTTTAAAATAAACCAACTTTGGATCTTTTAAAATTCCAATCTAAAGTTCAGAAACACTAAAATTCTTAAAACTCTTCTTTTCCTATCTTATAATTTTTTGTTCTTCTTTTAAATAGAGAGGATCTGAATATACAAAGATAAAGTACTAACTTGATGCATGGCCAATCTTGTCTTATGACCTTCCTTGAATGTTGCTGTCAAAGATTGTTAAAGCCAATCACACCTGTAATCCTAGCACTCTGGGAGGTTGAGGTGGGTGGATTGCCTGAGCTCAGGAGTTCGAGACCAGCCTGAACAAGACCAAAACCCTGTTTCTAAAAATAGTCGAGTCCTGTAGTCCCAGCTACTTGGGAGTCTGAGGCAAGATAATCGCTTAAGCCCAAGAGAGGTTGCTGTGAGCTGTGATGTCACAGCACTCTATTGAGGGTGACATAGGGAGTCTCAAAAAAAATTATTAAATCCATATCACATTTTTTTTTTTGAAACAGAGTCTTATTTTGGCCCTTTGGTAGAGTGCCAGGGCATCATAACTCACAGCAACCTCAAACTCTTGGGCTCAAGCAAGCCTCCCAAGTAGCTGGGACTACAGGCACCCACCACAATCTATTCTTAGAGACAGGGTCTTGCTCTGATTCCTGCTGGTCTTGAACCTGTGAGCTTAGGCAATCCACCTGCCTCAGTCTTCCAAAGTGCTAGGATTACAGGCATGAGCCACTGCACTTGGCCTTATACTACATTTTATAAAAGTAGCCATTAAAAAAAAAGTAGTCATAAAAATAAAATTGCCTCTTGGTTCTTGCTTTATGAGTCAGAAAAAAATCCTGGGTTCAGACCTGGACTATAGGCCAAATATTCCCTATGATTATTTACAAGTTAATATTTTTTTCTTATATTGAGACAGAGACTCATTCTGTTGCTGGGATAGAGTACAATGGCATCATCATAGCTCACTGTAACCTCAAACTTCTGCGTCAAACTGTAACCTTTGCCTCCCTAGTAGCTGGCACTACAGGTATGTGCTACCACACCCGGCTAAATTTTTTTTTTTTCTGAACTTTTTGCAGAGATGAGGTCTCACTGTTGCCCAGGCTAGTTTTGAACTCTTAGCCTCAAGCAATCCTACTGCCTTGGCCTCCCAAAGTGCTAGGATTATAGGTGTGAGCCCAGCTCATTACTTATAAGTTAATATTAAATTTATTTTTTGTTCAAAATAATATTTTTCTTTAATTTTGTTCTAGAAAAAAATGACAAATATTCTAAAATATTAATCAAATTAATATTTGATCAATATTAATCAAATTAATATTTAATCAATATTAATCAAAGATATTATAGCAAAGATATAGTATAAAAGTTACTATATAGCAAAGATAAAGTATAAAACTCAATGCTGTTAATGTTTATTAACAGAAACTGGTAAGCTATTTAGGTCAAATAGAGTTTGATGGCTGTGTAAATGACTTAGTAAATAATAATGTACTTTTAAGAGAAGATTTCTTGACGAATAGAATGCTTTTAAGAAAAAAATTAAAATGCTAGTGTAACATATGTATGTCCCATAAGTGGAAATCAGTCCACTCATACATAGGTAGTTTGCTAATAAGTAGCCTGGCATAGCTGAAATGTGGATAATATTTTCATACCGAATTAAGGCACTCTGCTCTGAAGTGAATAGATCCACCCATCCTTCCCCTAACCAAGGAGGATAGCAAATTTTGGGTATGAGCTTTAAGGCACTCTCCTACCACAGGAAATATAGCTTCCTCTTTGTAGAAATTCCCCTCCCAATTTCTTTCAGACATCTCCACCTTCACTGAGAAGCCTCAGTCTTCCCACTGTCCTCACACAATTTCTGACTACAACAACAACAGATCAAGTTAGTACCAGAATAGATATTATATTTGGGCCAAACATGTAAAAGCTCAAAATTTTTCATCTCACCTTATGAGTATATGATCAAATTATTAGATTTAAAAAGTAGTACCTTTATGGTCTTGGTGGTCCAAAGGCATATTGTCTTCATCTGTAATCTCAACTTGCTTACAATGCCGTTCTCCAGAATGAAAAGGCAAAGTCTCAGATCCAGTTAAAGGCGAAAGTGACCTAGATCTCATATTGGATGTAAGAGATGACGCACTAGGAGAGTGAGATGATAATGGCATCTTTGCACTGGAGAATATTTTTTGTTGAGGACCTTTCTTCATTTCAAGAGTAAAACCTGGTACCCATCAACACCTGTGAGAGTTTTCAGTATATTTGACAAGATTAATTTTTTAAGAGCTATCAAAACTATTAAACTTATTTCTATAGCTTTCAAAACCATTATACAACTAAACTCAGAGAACAGATGCTAGGACACACACTACTCCAAGATAATGGAGGAGACACTATTTCAAACATCACTGATTAGCTTGCCAGAGGTAAAAGAGACCTCCAGAGTCTAGTATTGATATGTGCTTCAATCAGAAGTGTTACTTGTGATTTCTGTTCTCGATTTATTGAATAAAACTAGTCACAATGTTCTTTCCACACACACAAGAGGGTCCTAGAATGCAGGAAGATGGACTATTTGGCAAGCAGCAGTTTTTAATACTGCTGAGCACTCTCTTTCCTGAAACAGTTTTTTTCCTTTGGTTTCTGGGATACCATATTCTCTTGGTATATCTTCCTGCCTCCCTGGCCACTCCTAGTCTCCTTTGCTGGCTTTTGTTCCTGTAAGCAGCCTAATTTAAATGTCAGAGCTCCATAAGGCTTCCCTCTAGTCTCTTTCTAATCTCATCTTGGGCAATCTAATGCACACCCATGGTTCACAAAGCTACATGTATGTTGATATTTATATCTTCAATCCAACCTTTGTCTGAGCTCCAGACTCCCAATTCCAACTGGCTACTTAGTATCTCATTAGCATTCTAAACTCAATCCAAATTGAATTTATTATTTATCCCTTTCCCCCTCACTCTCCTATTCCTCCCCCTCACTTTCCTATTCCCTAACTGGTAAATGGTACTCGCTGGAATGAACCAGAAACATGGGAGTTATTTTTGACACCCCCTCTGCCCTTTCCCAATACCCACTCAGGAAGTGCTGTTAATTCTAACTCCCAAATACTTCTCGAATTAGTCTACTTTTTTTACTTCTACTCTCCTCCACCTCTAATCTAAACCTTCATCAAACTGCTATATAGCATCTAACTGATCTACAGTCTCTTTTGCCTTCTTCCATTATTACACTGCAGCCAGATAAACAGAGTCATCTATTTAAAAAATAAATCTCGCAGTCTGTGAAGAATGTAATATTTACAAGGTCCCCCACGATCTGGCCTCATCACTCCAGACTCAACATCTGTCACTCATTCCCTCAGTTGTGGACTCCAGTCACAGTGGCCTCCACACATAATTTCTTCTCCCTCAAATGCTTGATTCCATTCTTTATACCATGGTAATTTCTAGTCTTTCTTCAGAGATCAACTCAACTATGGCTTCCTCAGGAAAGTCTTTGATATAAGGCAGATGAAGTGAAGTCCCCAGTTCTAAACTTTCAATCAATTTATATTTTTTCCTTAAATAATCACAGTTTGCAATTATACATCTATGTGGTTTTTACTTAATATTTGTCTCCCCTCTGAACTGTAAGCCCCATGAAAGCATCTCTGTTTTGTTTACCACTGTCTCTCCAGTGCAGCCTAGTGCTGGGCACCTAGCAGAAACTCAAGAAATGTTGGTTGAATGAATGAATGGATGGATGGAATTGCCTTCTACTCATGCCTCCCCCCTCACCCACCAATATATTAATTCTATCCCTGAAATATTTGGAAATTCATCTATACCCATCTTCATAAATAATGCCCTAGATCAAACATTTATCATCTCTTGATTAGCTTATTGTGTTACTCGCTGAACCAGCTTCCTTTTAAACCTCCTTTGTCCTTCCCTCAATCCATTCTCCATCTTTGACCCACTGACATCATAAAAACGTAAAGTCTGATGGTTCCACTGCCTATAAGTCTAAACATATCAGCACTACACACAGGACTCAATCACAATCTGGCCCCAATGTTCTGGCCTCATCTCGTACTCCTACCCACTACAAATCCTATACTCTAGTTATCTCTGTATCACTACCTAAATACATCATAGGTTTTTGCTCATGAAATTCCCTCTCTTTTAAATGTCATCCTCTTCTTTCTCTATACCAATAAAATGTCACTTTACTTGTGAAGACTTTCCGGAAATCTATTTCCTTTAGGTAGAGCCAATCCTGATTATCACACTGAATATACCTCTACCAAAGAACTTATTCTACTATATAGTTTTTGCTTACCCAGAAAATATCCACAAATGGAAGCATAATCTCTAAATTCCCAGCATCACAATGGTATAGGTCATGAATACACCCATGAATTAAATAACTTACAACTAGAAGTAAACCTGTTCAGAAAGCATACTTTAAAGTGTGTTCTGTCACACATACTCTGTATGTGTTTTAACGTAATATATCATACACAAAATGTATAAATCATAAGTGTATAACTCCATGAATTTTTAAACAGTGAACACAAACTATATAACTATATAGCATTGAGATCAAGAAATAGAATATGACCTGAACCTCAGAAACCTTATCATGCTCCCTCTCAGTACTTACCCCTACACTTAGAAAATCACTATCCTGACTTCTGATGCTAGAGATTATTGAGCTATTTTGAACTTTGAATAAGTGACATCACATAATAGCTTTTATATCTGCTTTCTTTTGTTAAACATTATGTTTCTGAAGTTCACTAATATTTGTCACAGCTAAAAACATTGGATGGCTTCAAACTTTGGTTCCTACTATTGCTTGCCAAAAAAAAATCAATTTTATTATAGTGTAGGTATTCCAGAAGAAAATAAGCATTAATTCATGAAAGGGACCTTGGTCAAATTTCTTTATTTTTCATTTAAAACATTTCTTTTCTTGTATGAAAGAATGGTAAGGCTCTTAACTATTAAAGTTCAGAATAAATGACTTGATTAGCCACAGCACTAACAATAGTAATGATGAGATTAAGTTTTTCTTCTCTCAAACTAATTGTAAGTCCAATAACACAACTAACTAATCTAGTACAATGTAAACTCTATGAAAGTAGAGATACTATTCACTGCAGTCTAGGCCTAGAGCAGAGCCCAGAAAATGGTAATTAAATTAATACTTATTGAATGAATAGGTTATAAAGAACATGGCACTTAAAAATACTATTTTGTACTTCAACAGAAAATATATCTTCATGACTAAGATTAGTCCTTAACACCAAGAGTCCTAATTTGCAAGTTAGTTGTATGCAAATTTTATTTTCATGATAAATAGTTGCTCTTATAAGTATATTTAATCTAAAAACAGTGCAAAAATGATACCTTTGACAAACTTCTACACAAAAAAAAATTTGTAAGATGTATACATTTTGAGCAGGGCTGCAGTAACAATGATCTTATATTTGCTTAATAACTGAATTTCCCCTATTTTCACTGCTAAAAATATGAAGATAAAACATAGATTTTATTTTATTTTTGAGATAGAGTCTTACTCTGTTGCCCTGCATAGAGTGCCATGATATTATTATGGTTCATAGTAACCTCAAATTCTTGGGTTCAAGAGATTAGTAGAGATAGAGTCTCACTCTTGCTCAGCCTGGTTTCGAACTCCTAAGCTCAGACAATCTACCTACTTCAGCCTCCCAGAATGTTAGGATTACAGGCATGAGCCACGGTACCCAGCCTAATATGCTTACATTTTGAGCTATGTTAATACTAATGAATCAAAAAGTTTAAAAAATTAAAAAGTTTTTAAAGTAAAAAAAGTTATAGGAAGCTGAGGTTAATTTACTATTGAAGAAAAAATATTTTTTATAAATTCAGTATACTCTAGGTGTATAGTGTTGGTAAGGTCAACAGTGGTGTTCAGTAATGTCTTAGGCCTTCATATTCACACACTATTCACTCACTAACCAGAAAAGCAACTTCTAGTCCTAAAAATTCCATTCATGTTAGGTGTCCTATAAAAGTATATCATTTCTTATCTTTTATCCTGTATTTTTACTGTACTTTTTATATGTTTAAATACACAGATACTTACTATTATCTTACAACTGCTTATAATATCAAGTAAAATAATGTTCTATATAAGTTTGTAGCCTTGGAGCAATAGGCTACACTATATAGCTTAGGTGTGTAGTAGGCTATACTATTTAGCCAGATTTGTGTAATTATGCTCTATGTTTGCACAATGATGAAACTACCTACCAATGCATTTTTCAGAGTATATCCTATTGTTAAGGGACAAATGACTGTGTTAAATTAAACCAAATTTGGCCTGAGAATGCCTTAGTACTTTGAGTCTACTCAATGAACTGCAACAAATCTTATAGGTAAACTAACCAAAAGCCTAACTTAGGAGTATGCATTTGTTACAAATAGCTGAGTCTCAGATAACCACAAGCTAAGCTTCAGTCACAGACAGTCAAGTGATCAGACCATGTTCAAATAAGGTAAACACTGAGCTGTAACCAATCAAGCTGTTTCCATACCTCACTTCCCTTTTATGTCCACAAATACTCCTGACCACATTGCAAAATGGAGTTCTCTGATCTATTCTGGTTCTGAGGCGGTCCAATGTATGAATTGTTCTTCGCTCAATTAAACTCTGTTAAATTTAATTTGTTGAAAGTTTTCCTTTGAAAACTTCTTCCTGTTTCCTATCACATAGCTCTTAAAACTTTAGGGCTCAGCTCAGTGCCTGTAGCTCAAGCGGCTAAGGCACCAGCCATATACACCAGAGCTGGCAGGTTCAAATCCAGCCCAGGCCTACCAAACAACAATGACAACTACAACCAAAAAATAGCCAGGCATTGTGGCAAGTGCCTGTAGTCCCAGCTACTTGGGACTACTTGGGCAAGCGAATCGCTTAAACCCAAGAGCTGGAGGTTGCTGTGAGCTGTGATGCCACAGCACTCTACCCAGGACAACAGCTGTCTCAAAAAAAAAAAAATTTATAGTCGCCAAAATATGAAACAGCCTAAATGCCCACCAACCCAGGAATGGATTAACAAGCTGTGGTATAGGTATACTACGGAATGCTATTCAGCCATTTAAAAAAATGGAGACTTTATAGCCTTTGTATTAATCTGGATGGAAGTGGAACACATTATTCTTAGTAAAGCATGACAAGAATGGAGAAGCATGAATCCTATGTACTCAATTTTGATATGAGGACAATTAATGACACGGTGGGGGTGGGGGAAGGGGAGAGCAGAGAGAGGGAAGGAGGGGTTGGGGTTTTGGTGTGTGCCACGCCTTTTGGGGGCAAGACACGATTGTAAGATGGTCTTTACCTAACAAATGCAAGTAGTGTAACCTGGTTTCTTGTACCCTCAATGAATCCCCCAAAATAAGAAAAAATTAAAAAAAAAAAACTTCAGGGCTCTCCAGAGTGGAAATCTCTTTTGCATGCTAATAATATTTGGTCACCAAAATAGGGGCTAAAGGTTGATTGGATCACCAGTGGCAAATAATGTAGTCAATTATATTGACTACATTATAGGCTTATATATAGAAAAATTATAAAACCTCTAAAGGTACACAGGGTACACAGAGCTTCCTGACAACCGAACACATGGAAATGCCTTGAGGATAGCATACAGGAAAGAACAAGGAAGATTCACACCCCTGTTAAAATACCTTGCCCCATGCAACTCTTCCATTTGGCTGTTCACCTGTTTCCTTTATTATATCTCTTATTAATAAACTGGCAAGTGTAAGTAAAGTGTTTTTCTGGGTTCTGTGAACCATTCTAGCAAATTAATTTGACCCAAGGGTGGGTAGCAGGAGCCCCAGTTTATAGCCAGTTGATCAGAAGTATAGGTGACAATCTACTACTTGTGATAGGTGTCTGAAGTGGGTGGCAGTCTTCTGAAACTGTGTCCTTAACCTGTGGGATCTGACGCTATCTCCAGGAAGATAGTTTCAAAATTGAATTGAATAGGAGGACACCATAATCCCCACACATCTGGTCTCAGAGTATTATATCACAAGTTGTGAGAGTAGGAGAAACACTTTGGGCTTTTCCTATTTCTATTAAGAAATAATATACCTTCACAGGGCTATAGGTAGTATTACATAGGCTGGGACTGTGAAGAAACTTATTTTTTAAATGGTTGGAGCTACTGGAACTCAGAAAAGGACACCTTAAAGTGAAGGACTCACTTTAGCAAAGTTTCTCTCTGATCCTCTCCTGCCCTCCAGTCTCTAGCTCCTATTTTCCCATGAGGAAAGAAATGGAAAGTAGAATCTCTCTTCCCTAAGATGGGTCACAGACACCAGAACCCCTTTTCCTTGAAGATAGCCAAAAAACCTAAAAATATTATTCTTCTCCCCATTACCCTCTGTCTTTCTGTGTAACAAATGCTCATAAAGAAATTAATTAGGATCTAAGGATCCTAATCCATATCCTGAGGGAAGAAATACTATACAGAGAGGCCTAGAAAAATCTGAGCAAATAAGCCTTGCTGAGTTTACCCACTTACTCTATTAGCATTAATCACACTCTTGTTTGTCCAGTCATATTTCCACTTGGCTGACCATGATGAATCTTAAGCACAAAAATGGATAGTTTTCCCTGTATCTTTGGTTCTTCATTCTAAAGGCACCCATGTCACAGAAAACTATGATCAAATAAATTTGTTATGCTTTTCCCTTGTTAACCTATCTTTGTGATAGGGGTATCAGTTATGATCTTAATGATGGAAAGGAAAGGGATCATCCCCTTTCCATCTCTACAAAGCACATACAGTATAAAAGCAAGCTTACGTTAATACAATACACTAATATGTTCCATCAATTAACTAGCATTTAGCAGATGTAATACCCTCAATGACCATATAGTCATTTCAGGAATGCTGATCTTGCCCAAAATATTTTTAGAATTCCTCTTTGGGTCCTACTTTCAGAACTCATTTATATGTCTCATAAGAAAATCAGGCCTATCACTTTAGCTACACTTTGTTTTTAGATATACCAGTTTGATCACTAACCTTATTCAGTAAACTTGGCTCCATATGAATTTTGGCTACTTTCAAAAATTTAATTCTCTCTGAAAAGATGATACTGAAGTTAATCCTAAAGAATATAATGTTACTGGCTAATATTTACTGAGGGCTTAACATGTACCAAATATTGTGAGATTTAGCTGGACAAGAGCGTGCCTGTTGTTCAAGCTACTTGGGAAGCTGAGGCAGGAGGATCACTTAAGCCCAAGAGTTGGATTCGCTATTAACTGCATCTGTGAATAGCCCCTGCACTCCAGCCTGAGCAACACAGGGAGAATTGTCTCTAAAATAAACAAAAAAATATTTGTGATAAGCTCTTTACTTCTATCATTAGATTGAAAAAAACTGAATACAACAACTCTATGAGGTATGTGTTGTTATTTCCCATTTAACAGATAAAGATATTAAATAATTTGTTCAAAGTTCCATAATTGGTTAGAACAAAACTTGAATCCTGATCTGATTCTAAATTTCATGTTTTTCATTACCCGTCATACAGTTGAGTTTTCTGGAGTCCAGATTATGTTTGCTTTGTTCTCTAAGGCCTAGCATGATGTTTTACACAAAATAGACCATAAATAAATGCCACTAAAAAGTGATTTGGAAAATTCTACACAAAGATAGATCACTGAATCATGATCTGGCCTCGTTTTTTTTTTGTTTGTTTGTTTTATTTTTTTGAGACAGTCTCAAGCTATTCCCCTGGGTAGAGTGTCATGGCATCATAACTCACAGCAACCTCCAACTCCTGGGCTCAAGCGAGTCTTCTGCCTCCGCCTCCCAAGCAGCTGGGACCACAGGTGCCCACCACAACACCCGGCCAGTTTTTTTGGTTGCAGCCGTCATTGTTGTTTGGCAGGCCCGGGTTGGGGATTTTAACCCGCCACCTTAGGTGTACATGGCTGGCGCCTTAGCCGACTGAGCCACAGGCGCCAAGCCGATCTGGCTTCTTAATGTATCTAGTTTGGTAAGAATAAAAATTTGCCACATTATTCATTTTTAAAAAGTCAATTATTAATTCACATAAATTATAATATGGCCAACTGTCTTACTCCAACATCCTAGATCACTACAGGCTGACAATCCAAAATTCTGAAATATTGAATTATAAATATAAAAATATAAAGATAGATAAATATATTGCAAATATTCCAAAATCTGAAAAAATCCAAAACACTTCTGGTACCAAGTATTTCAGATAAGGAAACACTCAACCTGTAGTTTAATTTGCTAACTTAAATGTGTCTTTACCTTTTCTTTTATTTTCTCATATTAAACTAACCATATGAGTCAGAAACCCACCTCCATCAAGTCATAACTGCTACTTATGCCATTGCTATAAACATACTTTTGGTCCTAATTTCAAAAGTGTGGTAAACAATTCCTGTGTCTTATATCACACCATTCTATAATGGAAACAAGTCTCTTAGTATTGTGAAATATATATTTAGGGTTAGTTCCTTTTCTTAGCACACAACTCCTAAAATAATTAGAATCTCCAAAGTGACAAGTATTGTTCTGTGTGCTAATGAGTTGACTGACTTGTCACCTCTCACTGGAAAGAATAAGCCATGGTTAAAGAGTTGGGACTTTCAGACCCACTCCTCAAACCTCTGAGGAGAGAGCTAAAGCTTGAGTTGATCACCAATGGCCAATGATGTAATCAATGATTCAATGATGCCTACATAATGAAGTTTTCATAAAAACCGAAAAAGATTGGGTTTGGGGAGTTTGTGGGTACAGAGGTTCCTGGAGGATAGTCTGCTCAGAGCGGGCAAAGAAGCCCTGTGCCCCTTCCCATTTGCCTTACCCTCTGCATTTTCTCATCTGTATCCTTTGTAATATTTATAACAAATCAGTAAACATAAGTAAGAGCCTGAGATCTGTGAGCTGCTCTAGCAAATTAATTAAACCCATGGAGGGGGTCGTGGGAACTACAATTTATGCCCATCAATAAGAAACACAGGTAAAGGCTCGGCACCTATGGCTCAAGTGGCTAAGGCGCCAGCCATGTACACCCAAGGTGGCGGGTTCAAATCCAGCCCGGGCCGCCAAACAACAATGATGGCTGCAACCAAAAAAAATAAATAAATAAAATAACCAGGTGTTGTGGCAGGCGCCTGTGGTCCCAGCTACTTGGGAGGCTGAGGCAGGAGACTCGCTTGAGCCCAGGAGTGGGAGGTTTGCTGTGAGCTGAGATGCCACGGCACTCTACCCAGGGGGACAGCTTGAGACCCCTGTCTCAAAAAAAAAAAAAAAAAACACAGGTAAAACCTGAGGCTTGCAATTGGCCTTAAAAATTGGGGGCAGCCTTGTGGGACTTAGCCCTCAACCTGTGGGATCTGATCTTTCTGATATCTCCAAATAGACAGTGTCAGAACTGAACTGAATTAGAGTTCAGAACCACTGCAGAACTGATTGCTTCTTGACTTGTAGGGGGAAGACTTTATAGAATTGTATTGAGAGTATAATGGGAGATACTGAGTTTGTTTAACCCTATATGTTGATTCTGTGCTAAACTGTACTGGTGTTATCCTTCTAAATAAGATAAGTATCCTCAAATTTGGTGAGAGCAAAGGGGAAAGTGCTTAGAAATGTAAATTTTATTTATTCCTTAGTTAAATTAATTCATAGATCACATATACTATATGCATGTAGTTTTCATAGAGATGAACTAAAAAAGAGAGAGAGGAGGGACAGGGCCCAGTCTCACTTTTATATATTCCATCCCTAATATGCAATACCCATCTCCACTTCTTATATGCTCCATCCCTAGCATGAGAGAAGATTATAAAATTAGAATAATAGTATGTGCTATATACCATAGAGATATGCTTTATATTTAAAAAAAATTTAGAAAAAAATTCCACATTTTTATGCAATGCAATTATTTTGAATCTTGCATCTTAGTCTTCTCTCTAAATTCTCAAAATACTGAACCATCTAGAATTCCTCTCATGTAATCCTAATGACCAAGATGGTTTGGGCCTCACTAGATGACCATGAGATCTTCTGTAACCTCTCCTGATCAGTAAAACTCAGGTTTAAAAAAATTAGAACGCATTCCAGAAATCTAGATCAACTCCTCTCTCTCTTTTTTTTTTTTTTTTTTTGAGACAGAGCCTCAAGCTATCCCCCTGGGTAGAGTGCAGTAGCATCACAACTCACAGCAACATCCAACTCCTGGGCTCAAGCAAGTCTCCTGCCTCCACCTCTCAAGTAGCTAGGACCACAGCCGCCCGCCACAATGCCTGGCTATTTTGTTTGGTTGCAGCCATCATTGTTGTTTGGAGGGCTCAGGCTGGATTCGAACCTGCCACCTTAGGTGTATGTGACTGGCACCTTAGCCACCTGAGCCACAGGTGCTGAGCCAACTCCTCTCTCTTATGAATTCTCAAATCTACTCCCAGGGTTGTCATAGTTCCTATAAAGTCTAGACACGGAAACAACAGATATATGTATTCTATCTCATAGAATAGCTAACTTGAGGAACTAGGCTTAGGGATTTACAGTTTAAAAATAGCTGGCATTATTTCAGAGACTACTGCCTGGAGGTGGTTAATCTTGAATTACAATTTGAAGGGAGAGATGAAGGTGTAGTTTGACCCTAGAATATTGTTTGCAATCACATGAACAAAGACTAAGCAATAGAAAAAAGTCAGCTTAGAGTAACTGAAAGTGCAGGATAAAGAGAAAACAAAGTAAGTCAGTCCAGAGTTGGAGTCATATTTTAAAGACCCAGAAGGTAGTCTGCAGAAGAAGAGAAAGCCATTGGAATGAGGTATTAATAATCAAAATCATATGACCAGACAACAAAATACTACCCATCTTGCTACCCACAAACCCGGATACTTGCCCTGATTTAAAAATCTTGTCCATCATAGCACAGTGAAGACTGCAAACTCCAGTCTCTATCGAGCTTTTCTAACATCCTAACTTCTCATCTTCTCTGATCTCCAAACGAGGCAGAACTTCAATAATCCCAAAACCTGTCTCTCTATAGAACACCCTAATACGCAATACCCATCTCTACTTCTTAATCTCCATATCTCTCTACACTTCATCCTTTAGGGTTCCCTGCAATTCTACTTCATCCCATATCCTCTGACTTACTCAAATACTCTGTTTTATAAATCTCTTACTCTAGTATTCTCTAAGTCCTTCCAGAAATCCTGATTCCCATTCCTCTTCAAAGTCTTCAGCCACTTTTCTTTCCAGAGCCAATTACCACATCATGTGCTACCCACCTTTACCTTCCATCCTTCTTCACCTCACTCCGATTGCCAAGTTTTCTACAAATTTTGTCCCAGTTCATATCAGTTTGCCCCATTTCTCTACTGTTCTTTCCAGTACTCTGCCTCAACACTTCCATATCTATCCAGACTTCCTGACCCGCTCATCTCTCTTCCCTCCAGAAAATACCTGACATCTTAGTGCATTCCAATACTCTGGTCTCTAAATATTCTTCTTCCCAAACAAAACATTCAAATCTCCACACATTCCTCTTCATCCCAACCCAACTGCCTACTTACTTGCCTTTTTGTCCTAACATCCTGGCCCTAAGTCTTCCATCCTACTAACAGCCTGATTTTCCCTCTGCCATTATTTGTGAAACTACTTATTTTCTGTTTCTCCTTATGGACTATAAACTGTAAGAGAGCAGGGAATCTATTTGTTGTTCTGCAGATAATATTTGTTGACTAAAGGGATGTGCTAAACATTCTAAAGACATTACCAAATTTAAATCTTTACAGATGCTGTATAAAATCAGAATTTATTAAACTCCTTCACAAGTGGCTTGGATCAATAGCTTGGATTCTGGAGGTAGACTGCCTGAGTTCAAATCCTGATTCTCCATTTACTGGGTGACACTAGGCAAATTACTTAACTTCTCTGGTCCTTGGTGCCATCACTTTTAAAATTGGAATAGCTTCATACAAACTATTTTAAATTCTAAATGAGTTAGTAAGTACTTAGAACTGCTTCTGACACACACTGTACACTCAAAGGTGATTTGTAAGGATTTCTACAAATGAGGACACCTCAGGAAGGTTAAGGAACACGTACAGAGTCACAGTGTCACAGAGCTGGTTAAGTAACACCAACCCAAGTTTGGCTTCAAATTTCTCGTCCCTTATCCATCACACAACAAAGTATTTGCTCTGCCCTTCTTTTAGCATTTCGTCCCAATATCCTAATTCTGATCTTTCTCCATGTACTGCCATCTGAAACCAGGCCACCGGTCCGGACACCCAAACCATCTTTATCCAGTCATTCCCCGCAGACACCTGGCACACCCCAGCCCCTCCCTCCTCTCCAGGCCGCGGGGTTCCCGGCCCCTCCCTCCTCAGGTAGTGGGACCCCATCCCTCTCAGTCCCGCAACACAACTTCCACGCCACCCACACTGTTTCGCTATCCCCAGTCACCCCAAGTCTTCCCATCCAAACCTCCCTCCACCCACCTCCACACGCCCGTTCCGGGCCCTCCCATCCTTCCCATCCAATCCCAATCCCCAGACACACGCCCCCGCCCCGAATCCATCCCTTGCCGGCCCACCCCACTCTCCGTCTGGGCCCTCCCGCCTTTACCGCCGGCCCTCACCGCTTGGACTGGACAACGGAGGGCTGCCTCGACCAGACCTGGCACTCACTGCCTAGGTATCGGGCCGATAAGCCCCGCGGGACGTGGCGGAGCGAAAGACGCGCGCGTCCTTCCCTTCAGGCACCCAGCGGCGCAGCGGCCATTTTGTTATGTTGTGCCGGTTGCCGAGGGGCAGCGCGCGCTTCTGGGCGTGGCCTGTCTCGGTCCCGCCCCTCCCCGGAGCTGTTGGGAGGGGCACGGAGGAGCTTCCCGCCGCTTTTGCCGCCGCAGCCACTGGCGCGCGAAGGCGCGAGGAACCTTGGGCCCTAGGCTTCCGGCTGCCCTAGGGTAGCGATGTAGGTAAGGGCGGTGTCGTCTGCTAGAGGCGAGGTTTCTTGCGCCAGCGCCCGCAAGACCATGATTCCCTTACGCTAAGACTGAGACTGAGACGCAGTCCTCCAGACCTGGGTCCGAAGACGCCCTGAGGGACAGGCGCAGCGCTGTCACCAGCCCTCTCCGTTTCTGATGCTGACCCCTGGTCTGGAGATTGTGTGAATTTAGCAGAGAATGCTGGATGCTAGGGAAATACGGTGACTTTTAAATGCGTTGTCCCCAGGGATACCTTTCACTCCAGCCTCTCCAGAACCACGTTACTGTCGGAGGCTGCCGTATCTCCAGAAATCAGCACTGTTCTAGAAATTCCCTCTATCCCTGCCTGTTTTCTCACTGAAGTATTCAGACTTACTTCCTACAGTTCTAATAATAATTATAACTTAACTCACACGACAGAACTTAGCACAGTGCCTGGCTCACCCTAAGTTCTCAATATGTTGCAGTTATTTTATTACTAGGCAGAGGTTTCTGAGGAGAGGTGATGTTTGTTATCCCAGACCCGACAGAGAAGAATTTAGTAGAGGAGTAGGGGGGTGGGGAAGAATTTGCTTGGCTAAGAGAAGGACTTGTGCAAGTCCCAGTAGGGGAAGAAAGAGCATGGCAGTGTGCTGGTTGTTAAGTAGTTGAGTGCAGCTGGAACAAAATTTAAGCAGTATGCAAACATTAAATAGTTCAGTATGGCTCGTGCAAAAATCTGGAATGCAGAAGTTAAAGCTACAAGAGGGAACTTACTGTAAATGGCATTAGACACTTCATTTTTCCCTATGGCAAAGAGGACTTTACCACAGAAAACCAATGTGATTTCCAACAAGGTACACCTTTCCCATTCACATATTCCTCTTTCCTCTCTCATCCACAGTTTTGTGTTTTTTTTTTTTTTTTGAGACAGGTCTCCAGCTGTTGCCCTGGGTAGAGTGCTGAGGCGTCTCAGCTTACAGCAATCTAAATTCTTGGGCTTAAGTGATTCTCCTGCCTCAGCCTCCCAAGTAGTTGGGACTACAGGCGCCCGCCACAATGCCAGGCTATTTTTTTGTTGTTGTTGCAGTTGGTTTACCAGGCCGGGATCAAACCCACCAGCCCTGGTGTATGTGGCCAGTGCCTTACCCACTGAGCTATGGGTGCTGCCTCTCACCCGCTGTCAGTGTAACACAGAAGAAAGTGCCTGGAGTTGACTCGGCGCCTGTGGCTCAATCGGCTAAGGCGCCAGCCACGTACACCTAAGGTAGCGGGTTCGAATCCCCAGCCCGGGCCCACCGGACAACAATGATAGCTGCAACCAAAAAATGGCCAGGCATTGTGGTCCCAGCTACTTAAGGGAGGCGGAGGTAGGAGACTCGCTTGAGCCTAGGAGTTGGAGGTTACTATGAGCTGTGATGCCATGGCACTCTACCCAGGGGGTAACTTGAGGCTCCGTCTCAAAAAAAAAAAAAAATGAAGAAAGTCCCTGGAGTTAAAAACCAGAATTTCTGAAAAGCTCCATTTAAAATTAAAAGATTGTGTTCATTTTTTATTGAAGTTCAGATGATACTTATCAGCTTGGAATGTGTACATGGCTGAGTTTTAGTTCTATTATTTTTGTTTTGATACTCATTGTCTCCTTTTTTCTTTTCTACCAGAGACTTGGATTTATTGTGTCATCTCATCACTATGCCCCCAAAAGTCTGTAATGGCAGTAAGGTAGGATCCATTGTCAAATCATGATGTGCTAGTGGAGTTCAAACAATTTTATTAGAAGTCATTGAAAATACAAAGCCTAGAGCATGGTGCAAAACACTTATTTTTCTCTTGTGAAGACTCTCAGTCCATATCCAGTGAGCCTTGGATAGACATTCTCTGTTTTCCTCTCTCCTACGGACCCACTGCTGATAACCTAGCTTGGTCTTTAAGGTGCCTCAGGCCTTAGAGTTGTCAAAGGAGAGAACTTTCTCTAATTTATTTGAATATTAACTGTCTTTTAGCATGCTTAAAGAACCTTCCTCTTTGAGTGAGGATATATCAGAATGAGGGCACTTCTTTCATTCCACACTAATTTGTTCTTATCCAATAATATGAAGAAGTTGCATTGAGGTGTCTTTATGATACAAATATTAGCCATGGCAGAGCGACCTATGAGGTCAGGTGGTTAAATTTGCAAACTCATCCTAGAAAAAGTCCTACGTACCTCATTGTCAAACATCACAATGGTCACTGTCAAAATAGTTCTCTTGGGAAGCTATGCACAGATACCAGTGCCTCGTCTGTTAGGTGGGCCAAGCTAACTCCATCTTAGATCTGAAAAAACCATTCTATGAGACTTTGTTAGAAGCAGACATAACTCAGATAAGGGAGACGTGCCACAGGCACTTCACTTCCTTATACTGGTCCAGTTACAAACCCATAAGAAATATGCTTACACCACAATCCTCTGACACCCTGATAAGAAGATCTGGCCCAGAGAGTTCTAATAATGAGCTGCATGTCCTCAGCACCCTGATAAGAAAGTCTTGTCTGTAAAATCAACTGCCCCTCATCCTGCCATGAAATGAACTGCCTCCCTCCCTAACCCTGCTGATTTCCCTTTGATTTCAGCTCACCTGCATCCAGGTGTGAAATAAACTTTTCTGCATATTTGTACATTTAGTCTCATGTAATTTGATCCAGATTTTATTTTACCTGTCATAGTCCACTCTTTTTTTAGGATGAGTTCACAGACTTAATTGTCAGGCCTCCTACAATGACAGTCTGATGGTCATTCCAGAAAAAGTTCTAAAATTTCCTGAAGTGTAGATCAGGTGCTGGTGTCAGTATAGAGCTTACCAAGGGGAGTACTTCAAGGTGACTGTAGTGATATTCAGCAATGAGGTATGTAGTAGGACTTTTTCTAGAATGAATACACGAACTTAATTGTCCAGCCTCCTAGTTATCCCTCAGTTCTTTTTTCCAAATGAAAGCAAAGTTGTTCTGTTTGTTTTAACTTGCCTCCTCTTTTGCAACCCTGTTTAATCATTTTGCAAATTTGCTTTAGAGAATCATCACTGCCATTTCTTTCTCTGACTTGCTAGTGTGATTTAAAACTTTAATTGAATTACAGGCATATTTTAAAATCAGTGTTTTTTTTTAAATATCACAGCATAAGGTATAATTTATAATATAAAAGATCATGTGCTATGTCTACATTTGACCCCTGTGAATATTGACATGGAAAAATAACCTGATTCTATACAAAGATGTAGGATGAGAGAGAGGGATTAGTAAACTCTCACCTAATGTGCACAATGTGAAGGAATACAGCACACCCCCTGGGTGTAGGGCTCTCAACTACATCTTCACCTTGGAAATGCAAACAATGTAACCTAATCATTTGTACCCTCATGTTAATCTGAAATTTTTTTTCATCTGAAAATGAAAAAAAAAAACATAGGATGACATACCTGCCACTGTCTACAGAATGACAAATTTCTTGGGCTGGTTTGCAAAGTTCTTTATACTTTTTCCTCATCATACTGTGTTTAGTTTTTGGTTTTGGTTTTGTTGTTATTTCTTTCTGATTTTCTCTTTATTCATTTTGTCAATATATGTATTAAAGTCCTACTAATTGCCAGCTCTGTGGTAATACAATGATGAATGAGATGAACAGTTCTGTTCTCAAACAGATTGTAGACTACTGGGAAATATAGAAAAGTAAAAAACACTATGACAATGGAGTAGAATTAGAAATTTGGTATTGTTCTGTGTGAATCCATGTATGGGTTTAAGTTCAGAACGGGAAGGACTACAATGTCCAGTGTTTCATAAAAATTCTACCAGATTGTTTCCAATACCAAGGTTGATGGAGGCACTGTACTTAAAGAATTTGTGGCCTGCCTTGTGAGTTTGAGTCTGCTCTACAGAGCGCCAGGACAGGTTCTACATGCTCAAGTCCAAACAAGATCCAGTCAGGCAAACCCAGAACTCCTTTATCTCTGAGCTCTACCACCTGAAGCTAAACTATTATTAATATTTGCCATTCACTTCCCTGAGACTAGAGGGTCTTTCCCATGTCACTGAAAGGGGATACCCAGAGAAAGTATTGAAGATTAAAACAACCTCCAAATACTATTTGTTTGTGTCCAGCTATGAAATATTTTCAGATCTAAATCCCTATAACTTCTTTACTAATTTTAAAGCTTTTATATACTAACATTTTGAATTTCTATGAAAGGGAAGCCCCTTCATTTCAGAAGAATGTCAGCTAATAAATACAGATGAAAGGACTAAATTAGGAAAATGCTCTTTTATAGCCTTCTATATAATAGTTTTAATTCAAAGATGTTAAGCCATTGAGTGAAATCTTGCTGGGATAATAAGATATTCCCTTGGTCTTAAAATATGACCTGACAGATTACTTATTAATTACAAAGGGGGAAATACCTTTACAATGGGAATTGAGGGAAAGAGAACTAAATCACTCTTTTATTTCATTTTTAATTTGGGGGGCACCATATCCTTCCCTAATCTCACTGTAATGATAATAAAGGTGTCATCAAGTGGGAAAATTCAGGATAGTATGAGAAAGGATATAAACCAGAGACAAAATTTTGGAAGAGGGAAATAGATTAATCAGAGACAAGGAAGATGCTATCCACAATGGGGCACAGTTATACGGAAAGTGAAAGATAGAGAAGAACTTCCTATCCACCTGCCTACTAGATATCACCAAATGGGAATCTAAATGCAGCTCACATTCAACATGTCCAAACCAGACTTATCATCTCTGTCTCTCTCCTTCTTTTTTATGCAAAAATTATCTTAAGCCAGGCACAGTGGTATGTGCCTATCAATCATCCCAGTACTCAGGATGCTGAGTTGGGAAGACTCCTTGAGCCCAGGAGCTTGAAAACAGCCTGGGGAATCTAGCAGGACTCCCATCTCAAAAAAAAATTATACCACTAATTGTTCAAACCAGTGACTTGGGGAAGTCATCCTTGACTCTTTCCTTCTCCCTTACTACCAATGAAATCTTGTTCCCCATATAGGACCAATACCAGCAACTCCCACTTCCCCATTCTACCATGTTATCTAGACATACTATTTCCACTTTCTTTTTTTTTTTTTTTTTGAGACAGATCCTCAAGCTGTGGTCCTGGGTAAGGTGCTGTGGTGTCACAGCTCACAGCAACTACCAACTCCTGGGCTTAAGCAATTCTCTTGCCTCAGCCTCACAAGTAGCTGGGACTACAGGTGTCTGCCACAACACCCAGCTGTTTTTTGGTTGTAGTTGTCATTGTTTGGCAGGTCCAGGCTGGATCTGAACCCGCCAGCTCTGGTGTACGTGGCTGGCACCTTAGCCACTTGAGCTACAGGCACCACCTGTCTCCACTGTCTTATATCTCAACCCTCTCCAGTCTATCTTATTTCCACTGTTAGACAAAACTCTTATCAAGATCATCAATGAATTTCATGGTACCAAAACAAATGAGCAGTTTTCTGGTTTTACAAATTAAGGGTCTGGTGGGAAACTATATACTTTGTAAACAAATTCCTTATATACTTGAAAGACTCAACTCCACAGAAAAGTAAAAATCTTATTCAATCTATGAGTTATAACCCTCTACCAATCTCTTTTCTAGGGTTGAAACAAACTGTAGAATTGATGGATCTGACTATCCTGTTCTTACCAGAAAAGTGCTCATAAGAGGGAAACTGAGAAAGCAGAAGGAAGAAAATGAGTGTGTTGTATTTAGTCAGCTACCACTGAATGTCTCCTAGGCATGATAAACACATTTGTGCCACTTAAAAAATACATTTATTAAGGTCTAATTTATGTACCATAAAATTTACCTGTCTTAGGTATATAGTGATTCAGTAATTTAACAATAAATTTACAGCTTGTAAGTAGATATTAAATAGTATTTGGCTGACAGTTCATCTTCTCTATTGAACCCTAGTCCTGATTCCTCTCAGACAGTTCTGATCACAAAACTTGTGTTTGGAAATCTGTTCCTCTGGAGACATTTTGGCAGCCAAAATTTTCCTCCTTTCTTATTCTGGTTTTCTGTTACAGAGCCCATATGTGTGTACATAATGCTTTTTTCTTACTAAAGCCAATGTCAAAAGTGGCAACATTGACACCCGTGATTGCTGAAGATATGACCCCTGCCACTAACATTGAATTTTGAGGCAACTAATGTTGCATGGAGTTTACTGTCCTCCGTTAGCTATGGGAGCAAGTCTCCTGACAGCACCAAAAGTGCTGTTACCACCTACAGGTGCCAAAGCCTCCAATACCCTCCCAATCCACATCCTAGAGGAGGTTCTGAAGTTCTGAAGTCCTTCTTTCTGAGTTTCATTTGGCCTTTTATTGGAGCCCTTCCCCGAAGGATTAAAATGTGAGACTATGCCAAATTGCCAAAAAACAGTTGGAGGGACAGATGTTTTCTAATCACCCACTTGCCTAACACCAACCTACCACTTCTGAACAAAATTCACATGATTCTCATGTCTCAAGTTAGAATAATTTAATTCTGAGGAAACACCTCTGTTTCTCCAGACTTGAAACAGGCACACAGAAATTATGTGGGGGAAGTTATGAGCCACACCACCTCTCATACACTAGCCAGCCAATAGGCACCTAAAGTTAGCCATCTGGTGGGCTGAATTTCTGAAAACAATTAGCAAACAAAATATTGCTGGTTTTTTAATTCCTTTTTTTTTTTTTTTTTGAGACAGAGCCTCAAGCTATCGCCCTGGATAGAGTGCTATGGCATCACAGCTCACAGCGGCCTTCAACTCCTGGGCTCAAGTGATTCTCTTGCCTCAGCCTCCCAAGTAGCTGGGGTTACAGGTGCCCACCACAACATCTGGCTATTTTTTTTTGGTTGCAGCTGTCATTGTTTTTTTTTTTTAATTTAATTTTATTTTTTTTATTAATTGATTACTGTATACATTGATGCAAACATGGGGTACATTGTGCTGTTTCATATACAATTTGAAACACCTTCATCAAGCTGGTTAACATAACTTTCATGTCATTTGGTTAATCATTGTATCAACACATTTATATTCTAGTTCTAGAAAA
>CAUYQV010119746.1:0-31665 GCA_963574575.1 Galagoides demidoff | reverse complement strand
ATCATAATTGTGTACATTAATTTTATCATAGGATACAGTGTGTTGCTTCCATATGCAGTTTGGAAAACTCTCATCCAACTGGCTAACATAGCCATCATGTCTTTCTCATAATTGTTGTGTTAAGACATTTATATTCAACCTTATTTATTTATTTTTGAGACAATCTCACTATGTCGCCCTTGGTAGAGTGCTGGGGCATCACAGCTCACAGCAACCTCATGCTCTTGGACTTAAGCTATTCTCTTGCCTCAGCCTCCCGAGTAGCCGGGACTATAGGGGCCCACCACAATGCCTGGCTATTTTTTTTTGTTACAGTTGTCATTGTTGTTTAGCTGGCCCAGGCTGGGTTTGAACCCGCCAGCTCCAGTGTATGTGGCTGGTGCCCTAACCACTGAGCTACGGGCATAAGCCTATTCCTTTATTTTAAATATTAAGTTTTTCCTTTGTTTAGTGATTAATATTTTCCATAATTTTGTCTGTATTCAAGTGTTTATTATCCTTACTGATAACTTTTCTATTTCAAATTCATTTATTTCTGTTGTCTTTAGTCTCATCTTTACTATTTCATTCTCATTGGCCTCCTGGGGCTAATTTCATTTTTCAAACTATTTGACATGAATGATTATTTTTCATAACTAAGTAATTTTAGGCTGTAAGTTTATTCCTATTCAAAACTTTGAATATTTTACAACTTTTAGTCAGCAGTTTCCACTGTCATCATTTTATAAATAAACTTATTTATTTGATTTTATCTTCGGCATACTCCTCGAAAAGTGGTTTAGCTTTTGGGAGCCATCTCTCCCTAAACACACATACCACTGTTTATTCTTTATTAAAATCATCTAAAATTTTAAAATACTTTTCAAGACTATTTCAAGAATAATTCATAACATCTATCTTCAATCTTATACCCAAATTTATTGCAGTGGTAATTCTACCAACTAAAGATTTCCACAAAAACAATAGTGACTTACTTTTAAAATCTATTCTAGGCTCCATTCTATTTTACAAATGAATAATCCTTACATAAATTTATCTCAGTGCTACTTGGTGCTGTAAGCTAAACCATCGTACTTAATAGCATTAAATAAGTTTGTCCAGGAATTAAGTTTGAAATGTTAGTTAGCATCTAGAGGTTCTCCCTATAAGAAACAATGGCTAACAGGTTGGCTTGAGATTTACCAATATAAATTTACCACCCTGGACACTGTCCTTCCCTCATCAAATCAACATGTAATTTTCCTTTAAAACTTGGCCAAAATAATAAACTCAGCAGAAGTTTCTCCTTCTCCATCAATTCACCCTTAATTTCCAGTTTTAGTACCTCCCTCTCATGACTTCCAAGAGAATCCAAAACACATAACCACTTCCCTATGTGTGTAGATGATTGTGTATGAATGATCCCTTATGACACATTAGGTTACATTGTTTACATTTGTTAGATAAAGTTATAGGTGAGCCCTTCACCTGGGGGTTATGCTGTATACCCTTACATAGCGTCCATTATGTAAGAGTTTACCAGTCCCCTTCCTTAACCCTCTCCCTTCCCCTACTTGAATTTAATTGTATTTTTTTCTCATGTAGGCCTATAGTTGTTTATCTATTGGTATCATCTTTGTATTGAATATTTGCTTTCCTATTTTTGTGATACTTTACTAAGGATGATGTTGTTCAACTCCAACCAGGTAAATACAAAAGATGTAAAGTCTCCAACTTTTTATGTGGCTCCATGGTATACATAATCCATTCATTCACTGATGAGCACTTGGGCTGATTCCGTATCCTGAGCTGTGATAAACATTCTCATGCTTTATGGTAAAATGATTTCTTTTCCATCAGGGTAGATACCTAGTAACGAGACTGCAGGATCAAATGGAAGCTCTTTGAGGCTTTTCCACACTTCTTTCCATAGGGCCTGTATTAGTTTGCAGTCCCACCAACAGCGTAGGAGGGTTCCTTTCTCTCCACATCCAAACCAGCATCTGCAGCTTTGGGACTTTGTGATGTGGGCTACCCTCATTGGTGTTAGATGACGATCTCAGGGTGGTTTTGATTTGCATGTCTCTGATGACTAGGGATGCTGAGCAATTTTCATGTGTTTATTGGCCGGTAGGACAGTGCCCAGGGTAATGCCAATTTATAGATGGTTAATGGAGGTTTTGTTAAAGGAGTTAAACTAATAAAAGGCCGACTCACACACTCAATTATCTGGAATTGGCAATAACTGATATCTATTCATCCTTCTGCTCTGATTGGTTCTTTAGTCCTGGAGCTACAAACAGGACAAATTAATTGCAAGGAACCTTGCCTCCCCTCCTCCAGCGATCAGCTATTATTTACAATTCTGCTTCTTCACATTAAGTTCGGAGTATTTCTGGTTCCTCAAGCAATCTCGAAACTTTCAAAACCAGTTTCATTTCAAAATCATCAAAATTCAAAGGAAACCATCAGAGACAGGAACCTGCCCCCCCCACCCTCCATTTACACATGCAATCAGAGCATCGTCCAGAACCAAGCGGTAAACACAGAAAGCCACACTCACATATGTGCCTACACGTGTGCATACGTGCACACATAGTTACGCATTCCTCTCACTGGCTGGGGAGGCCCCCGAGGAAGGGGGCTGGCTGAGGAAGCAGCCTGAGGGCCCCTGGAGCCTGGGTCTGTTTCTAATACCAGCTGCCATCAAGCAACTGACCCGTCCAGGCAGGCTGAGGGACCATGTGGCTGAATTTCAGGGTAATTAAGAATGTAAAAGGGAACCCTGGGTGCCACTGGGCACTCAGCAGCATGTGCAAAATCTTCCCAGCAGATCCCCCAGTGGGCATGAGGCCAACAATCTTCCTACCCCCGGCCTTTTTCTGGCAAGTGAGGCTGAACCCGCTCTGGGGAACACAAATGCAAGAGCGGGGATGGCGAGGACGACTCACGTTAGGCAGCCAACACATTCTGCTCCCCACGCTGTAGTATCAGTTGCATGCTGCTCCTCCTTAATCCGTCAGCTCTCCTTAACAGCCTACTGGGAGAGTGTCCTCCCTACCCAGGCAGATTGTCTGCGTAAACACTTGTAAGGGAGATGTGACTGGCAGCGTTAGCCCTCTGACTTCTCCTTATCTGAGCCGCACCTGCTGCTCTGGCTGGCAGCTTGCTCTTTCAGTGAGGGGGAAATTTCCTCCCAGGTCTCCTTTTCCCTCTATCATTTGTGTCCTTCGATTTCTGGTTGGGTTCCCTTGTCACGTGACCTTTCACCAGTATCAGCTAACAGCAAAATTTGGAAGCAAATGATCTTCCCTCCTTTTCGTGTCCCCTGTTCCTTATCTTAGCTCAGCAACACCCTCCATGAGAGTTAATGAATATATCACTGATGGTAGAATTTGAGGCCCTGGGCAAACTGGATAGGAGAAAAAGTTTTGAAAGAGATCCTCGTGGAGCTACGTGACTGGGTTGATGGCGATAGTTTTGTCTTATTTATTTATTTATTTTTTGCAGTTGTTGGCCGGGGCTGGGTTCGAACCCACCACCTCCGGTATATGGGGCAGCGCCCTACTCCTTGAGCCACAGGCACTGCCCTAGTTTTGTCTTTTCTTCCATCGCTACTTCCCTAGCCTTGCCTTGGTCCCCGGTTTCCTTCTGAAAGATGAACGAAGAGGTATGAGGTTGCTTTAACATCTGCACTTAAATAGGCGAATTAGATAACAAAGATATTCCCTTCTTCTTGATTTTCTTTGGGAAGAATGTTCTAAATGGGTCTGAGAGAGTTGAGATCCTGAGCACAACAGAACTTTTCAGAGTAGGTTTTTATCTACTACTTAGCCTTTAAACTCGGCTACCCAAGTTGTACTTCAGCCACGCTGACTCCTCGCAGTTCACTGAAAAGTACCAGCCCTGTCATGCTTCTACATCTTTCTACTTGCTATTTCTGTCACCCAGCATGGTCTTTGACTCTAGTCTCTTCCTATTTAGATGTCCTCATTTCAGAGGACATAGCGCCCTCTGGTCCCCAGCACTTGTGCACACATTTCTCCTAGCACTGGGCTTTGGGAGCACAAGAGTGACAACTGGCTCACTGCATCATGTTTTAAGACTCCTCTTTGGACAACACAGGGAGTTCACTGTGAGTCTGAGTATGAAAAAATAGTTTCATAGAAACAGGGAAGGAAATGGAAAGTGACAGGAAACAGGTGGGCTAACAGCTTGTTGTCTGCTCTCTCCAAATCATGGAGACTGCAAAGAGAAAAAAAAAAAAAGGTAGTGGCCCATACAAAATATTAATTTCATTTCTCTCTCATCTGACAGTCAGCTCAGACAGGCCGTCCAGAGTGGCTCAGTCCCAGCAAATCTCTTGGCTCCTTTCAGGTTACAACTCCACTATTGCCCTCATGTACTATGGTTCAAGATGGCAGCATCCTTAACCCAGGATGCAGAAAGGACAATACAGAAAAGAATTTCAGGAGGATACAGGGAGATGCTAGCCATCTCAGTGAACAGTTCCTAGAAGTTGCCTCCCTTTTCAGCTCACATCCAATCTCCCACCATACGGCCATTCCCATACAGGAGCTGGGAAAAGTAGTTATTATTCTGGGAGGCCACATGCTCAGTTAAAATTCTATTACAATGAAAGAAAGGGAGAATGGGTATTGGGTGCAACCAGCAGTTTCTCCTACAATATTGCCCCTGTTTTAAGGCAGCCTCACTAGCCAATTGTGTCAGATAATTCTATCGCATTCCACAGTTACACACAAGCTATTTTTTTAATTGTTGGGGATTCATTAAGGGTATAAAGAACCAGGTTACAATGACTCCATTTGTTAGGTAAAGTCCCTCTTATAATTATGTCCCACCCCCAAATGGTGTGTGACACAAACTTTTTTTAAAGAACATACATATGTCCTGTATTACTGCTCTTGGCATCATACTGGAAGCCTTAGCTAGTGAAATATGAAAGAAAGAAAAAAGTATAAAATACTAACAAGCACACATACATTTGTCTGACCAATCACCAAGTATTCATTGAGAGCACTGTACTAGTTATTATGAGAATTGCAGAAGTCTAAGACAAAGTCCTTTTACAAACACAATCGAAGCCAATTTTCTGATGATAACTGTTTCAAAGGATCCATAGCTAGTCCAAATAAGAATTTATGAACATTACAAGGCCCAATGTTTAAGACAGGCCTCTCTTTAGAACCATAGACTTGCACGTCCACCTGCCTATGGAATTCACGTTCCTGGATTCTCACACATGCAATGTGGAACTTATTATTCTGTTCTTCCCCAAGGCTGCTTCTCCTGTAGAACTCCCTGTCTCCTGGGATCACTACCAAGTTAGAACAGGGACTTCATATTCATATGGACTTTCATCTTCACCCCCTGCATTTATAAGCCCCTTCTAGCTTGGTTTAGAATTGATTCACCAACTCTATCTCCTTTCACCAACGCTGTCTTTATCTCACTCCAAGCAACCATCCTGTCTGATGTGACTGCTGTTGCCACTCTGGTCTTATCTTCTAGGACTGGCATATTTTATAGGAAAAATGGGAATATAATGCGGTGGCTGCTTTTCAGGAAATAAGAGGAACGTAAAAAAGAATCATCAAGGGGAGAAAAAGTAATCGAGCCTTTATAGGCATAAGCTTTTGAGAGATACTTTGAGGAGGAAGCAAAATATTTTTTAAAAAGATAATTACTGGCTAGAAAAGAGCACTAAGTAAAAGAAACCGCGTAAGCAAAAGCATGGTGTGTTCAAATTAAAAGCAGTGAGTGAGGAGTGCGTTTTGTAGGCTGTGTATTAGCTTGCTAGACTTGCCATGATAAAATGCCAAAGACAGAGCGGCTCAAACAACAGGAATTTATTCTCTCATAATTAGGGAAGCTGGAAATCCAAGGTCAAGGGATGAAAGGGCTGGTTTCTCGAGACCCCTGTCCTTGTCTTGTACATGGACCTCTTCTCCCTGTCTTCACGTGGTATTTCTTTTCCCTTCATACATGTCAGTGCCCACAACTCCTCCGCTTATAAGGACACTTGTCAGATTAGGGCTACCCTGATGCCTTCATTTTAATGTAACAGTTCCTTAAAGACCCCCATTTCCAAATACAGTCACATTTAGAAATATGGGGGTTAGGATTTCAACATTTGAATTTGAGAGAAGGAACATAGTCCATCCCATAATAGGCTGTTATATTTCATGGCCTTGTTAGAAATTGGCTAAGGTGGTAGGTAGAGATCAGATTATATAGAACTTTAAAGGTTGGACTAAAGACTTTGGACTTTTGGGTGGCACCTGTGGCTCAAGGCGTAGGGTGCTGACCTCATATACTGGAAGTGGTGGGTTTGAATCCAGTCCCAGCCAAAAAACTGCGGAAAAAAAAATAGCTTAGACTTTTTTTCTAAACTAATAACCAAAAAAAAAAAAAAAAGGCTTTCAGCTAGTGTGTACTTTCACATGTCTATAATAACTGACAGTATGAGGTCGCCAGGTTGGACCAAGGGGAGACTGGAGGTATTAAGACCAGTCTGGAGTCTATTGTAGTGAGTGAAGAGAAAGATGAAGGTCAGAGGGAAGACACTGTCAATGAGGAATAGAAAATAGACGACAAATTGAGAGGACATTTTGCCCGTAGAATTGAAAGGCGGTATATGAGGAAACTAGAGATTCCCAAGTATCTGGTCCGGTAACTAGGGCAGTTGATGTCATGAACTAAAATCATAAATAGCTGGGCACTGTGGCTTACACCTGTAATTCTAACACTCTGCGAGGCTGAGGTGGGTGGATTGCCTGAGTTTAGGAGTTCAAGACCAGCCTGAGCAAGAGTGAGCTCCCATCTCTACTAAAAATAGAAAAACTAGCCAGGTGCTGTGGCGGGTGCCTATAGTCCCAGCTACTTGGGAGGCTGAGGCAAGAGGATTGTTCAAGCCCAAAAGTTTGAGGTTGCTGTGAACTAGGACACCACAGCACTGAGATCTTGTCACGAATAAACAAATAATCAAATCATGAACATATATTGTATCTGAGATACTATAGAATGAATATCTAGGAAGAAACATTCAAGACACGAGCCTACAATCCAGAAGAGAACTAAGATGAAACTTCAGTACGTACACATGAAAGTTGAGGTCAGACACAGGCCGAGAAAAAAGATATCCGAAAGAGGAACTGTGGACCACTTAATGGGCAGGTGGAAAAGAAGAGGAGTCAGAGCAAGAGGAGGAAAAGCAGAAAATAGGGTTGTGGAAGTAAAACAGGACAGTTTGTAAAGAGAAGAAGATACAAAGTCAATCAAAAAATCAGAGCAGGAATTTAAAGCAGACTATTGTAGTTGGCTTCCAAAGGAGAAGTTTTAGTGGAGGTGCAGAAATTCAAACCCACCTGCAGCAGGTCTGGGAGCGAGGGGAGGCATGGAGGTGAGAAGATGGAACAGATATTTCTAAGAACCTGGTCACAAGGAGAGGAAGAAGCCAAGAGGTGTTGGGGGAAGTTGCCAGTTGCTGGCCCAGCCTGGTTTCACCACTCACAGGATAAGTAATCACCAGATGGGGATGTCTATTCCACACCCTGTACAACAATGATAAGCCACGCAGAACCCCTAAGCTTTTGCTACTCCTTGTGGCAAAGGTAGGTCCCCTCTGTGCCCCTGCAGTGGACGGTGTTTACCACCATCTCAGGACTATACAGATGGTCCTTGTTCATAAACTTGTCTCCCTGTGCTACACTGTACGCTGCTCAAGGGCAGGAACCATATCTGGGTCATCTTTGTATTCCCTATCTTGTGTGTTTTCTAGATACATAGAGAAGGAAAGAAGAAAGGGAGAAACAGAGGGAGCAGGGAAAAAAGGAATAAAATAGTGAATACTGAACATTTATTCTGGGCCAAGTGCTATGCTGAGTATTTTTATGAAAATAATCTTTACACCAAACCTGGTGGTACTATTATCTCCATTTTAGAGCTGAAGACACTGAGGCACTGATATAATAAGTTACCTACCCAAGGTCACGTAGTAACAGCTGAGTGTGCATCTGAACGCAGGCTTTCAGAATCTAAAGCCCGTATTCTGAACTATATAAAAATTAGCTGGATTATTTTAATGATTAATTGTAGGTGTGACTGGGCCACAAGGGGCCTCGTTTGACGTTTGGTCAAGCATTATTCTGGATGTGTCTATAAGGATGTTTCTAGATGAGACTAACATTTGAATCAGAATAAATAAAACAGGTGCCCTCCGTAATGTGGGTGTGCCTCACCCAATGAGTAGAACGTCTGACTAGAAAAGAAGACCAATAAATAAGACAGAATAACTCCTGAATGATCGATTTGAGCTGGGACGTTAGTTTTTCCTGGCCTTCAAACTCAAACTGAAATATGAGCTTTTCTTGGGTCTTAAGTCTCTGGTTTTTAGATTGAAACTTACCCTATTAACTATCCTGGGTCTCAGACCTCTGGACTCAGACTGGACTGCACATCAGCTCTGCTGGATCATCAGATTCCCAACTGCAGTTCTGGGGGCTTGTCAGCCTGCATGATCTCATGAGTCAATTCCTAATGACAAATCTCTTCCTCTTTAGATGTATAGCCTGTTCTTCAGAGAGCCCTTACTAACAGAAGTATTTTCTAAACTTGACCTATACTGGAAATAGTTTTAAATGTTTATTTTCTAAAAGGAAAAAAAAAAGGCAAAAGCCAAGAGTTACGCTGGGTCTGTTGAATTGCATCTCAATCGCCTTACATGGTGCAGAACAGAACATACGATCCTCCCATCGCTCCTGTGCTGTTGTGTTACATTCAGCTGTCAGGTTGGTTGGTTTCCTAAATCAACCAGTCACAGACCATCACCTAAAATATTTTTCACTGTCAAGTCCCAGAGAATAAAATTAGTCTTTGTTGCTTTGCATATTATTGATTTTGAAGGCCAAGGAATAATCACATAGCAAAGGCAACAGAGTCTGGACCAGAAGAGCTTCCCAGATGACATAAAATTTTGCTGATGGCTTTCATCTGAGCACTGACACAAAGGAATGGTCAGGGTCCCTGAGGATGTTTCCTTAGGGCTAGGAAGGCCAGGAAGATCACGAGGTTGCTTTTCACCCTCAGCATTCTTCCCGAGGGCTGGGCAACTTCACTGAGTTTGGGACAATGAGTAAGACAGACAGGGGAAGTCTGTGATGGCCTAATTTTTAGGACCGCCAGTGCTAACTTGTGAGTATTTGAGACAGCAGTCAAGATCCTTCCTGGGAAACCTACAATGTCTCTCCAGTGAATTACACAAGACAGAAATAAAATTGAGTTGGTGGCTTCTCCTTCAAATGGTACCCATCTTCAGTATACGAAGACCTGCCAGCTCCATTCATAAAATCAAACTAGGATCAGTCATGGTCTGAGATGTAAAAGGGTCAGACCATGCTTCATTTTCTCTTCTTTAAGAGTCACTTTTCCTTTGGTGATCACTGCCCCTGTCACCTAAGTCTTAGAAGGGCTTCTATACATACAGCAGTTGTAGTGGGTTTAGTGGGAAATCTCAAGATGGAAACACATTTTGGGGCATAGAAGTTGAGAATGCAAAGTTGAACTGCCCCTTACCAGATGGATACTGTCCTTAATAAGGTCACCTTTTGTCGAGGGCTATTTGCTAAGCATCCCATCTAATGCTTCAGATATGTTGTTTAATTGAATCTTCACACTATCTCTGGTTTTGCTGCTGTTATAATCCTCTACTTTTCAGCTAAGAAAGCTAAAGCCTAGAAAGATTAACCATTACTATGGGTTGAATTGTGTCTCTGAAAAAGATAGGTTGAAATTCTAAGCCCTGGTACCTATGAGTGGGACGTCATTTGGAAAGAAGTTCTTAGCAGATACAATCAAGTTCAATAAGAGCATTAGGGCAGGCCTCATTCAATATGACTGGTGTCCTTATAAGAATGATTTGGACAGAGATACAGGCACACAGAGGGAATATAATGTGATGTGTGCAGAGAATGCAGCCAAGTGGTTATAGAAACAAGGCAGAGATTGGTGCAGCTAGGAATGAAAGAACGCCAAGGATTGTGGGCAAACGCCAGAAGTGAGGACATGTGAGAGAGGGCCCATGTCTAGATCCTTCAGAAAGAGCACGGACCTGCCAATACCTTGATTTCAGACCTCCAGCCCGCAGATCCATGGCATAATAAATTTATATTATTTTAAGCCTTCCTAGTTGGTGTTACTTTATTACAACTATAGGAAACTAAGACAACTACCTTGCCCCAAACACAGAATTAGTAATCCTGATAATCAGGATTTGAATTCATGCCTATTTGACCCTAAAATCCATATTCATAACTTTGGTACTTTACTGCCAATGAAGTAAAGCAACATTTAACAGAAGCAATCAACTCTACCTTAGAAGGCTTGTACAGAGACAGTGCCATTGAAGTTTGCTTCTGAGGACAAAAGCAAGGTGAGGACGTGTCCACTAGGTGAGCAAAGGGAGGAAAGAGGAATCCAAACAGGAAGAATGAGGCAAGCAAGAAAGACATGAAAACGTATGCCGTGCCTCAGAAATAAAGGTGGCTCACTCATGGGGCAGGAGTGTGAGTGTATAACAAGGAAATGTGACCATGCAAAGTGCCTTCGTTTTGTGGGAAAGTCCAGTATGCCTGTTTGCAGGTGTGTTTCTATAGCTGAGGAATATCCCAAATGGTAGGAAGGCCACAGTCTGGACCCTCATCGTGGGGAATCCTGTCCTGTAATTTAATGTTGAAGCATTTCCCAGCAATGAATCCTTCTCCCACCGTCCACTTGCTTAGCCAGGGTGGCTGGAAGATTCCATCAACAAAGGAATCCGCAAGATAAGGGACATTTTCCTTCCTTGTCATTAAGTGCTGTCTCTTAATTAAATTTCCTTCTTGCTCTTGATCAGAAGAGAATACCAAGAAGTCCTTTTCCAGGAAAAGGCTTATTTCTCCTCTCATCTCCACAGGGCTGCCTGCTTCCCCACCCCCAACACATCACTTAGTGACGGGCTGACGCAGAGAGCTGAGTGAGCCACGGGCCTGGGAAGTGAGTCCTCTTCATCTCAGTGTGTGTGCAGGTGTGCACACCAGGGGAGGAGCACGGCCCGAGCACACCAGCAGGTGTGAAGAGGGGGCTCGGGGCATGAATCACAGACTCGCTCATGCAGAGCTGCATGACAACCACAGCCAATCCTTCAGTCTCATTAGAGAGAGGAGGTCTGCACTAGTTGTTAGAGAATATTGCTGTCTGCCTCTAGATTCCAGGCCAGAGAGGAGGTCTGCACTAGTTGTTAGAGAATATTGCTATCTGCCTCTAGATTCTAGGCTCTGCCTTATATCCACCAGTAAAGACTCTTTCGTGGAACATGGTACATTTTAACCTAACTCAGGTAAAGTTAATTTAAACAAGGCAAAAGAGGCTACCTAGGTAATGGCCACTGGTACCAGAATATCTTTACATGAATAAGAGGAAAGATTAAAGACCTCATAGCCATTTGTAGCTTCTCTCTTCCCTGTTCCCTGCTCCATAGCGAAGCAGTCTCAAAACGCTGTCAATCCTTTTTTCTCCTTCATCCATCTCTTTCTTCCCATTTCTACCACATAGCTGACACGCACCTGCTCATACTTTAGGTTGCAGCTCACACATCACCTCCCCTCCAGACACCTGCCAAACCTTACCACCTTCCTTCCCACACTGTGCAGGCAGAAGCAGGCACTTCCTGTCCTGTAATGTAATTGTGCAATGTTAGCATGACTTAATATTATGAGACATTGCATGGCACTGTAGTTATTGATTTACTCTTCGCTATGGCTGTAAAACAAGCCACCTCAAAACTTAGTGTCTTAAAACAACATTTATTACTGTGATTATAGCTCATGGTTCTGGAGTTTAATTTGGCTCAGCTAGTTCTCATTCAGGTCTCTTCACAACAATTGTCAGAACAGGGCTGGGGCTGGGATCATTGCCAAGTCTTCACTACTCATCTATCTAGTGCCTAGGCTAGGAACACTAGCCCTGTTTCTACGGGGCTCTGTAGGTGGCCATCGTTATCTACGTGGGCTCTCTTTGTGGTCTCCCCTACATGGTAACTTCAGGGTAGCCAGACATCTGAAACATCTACTTAAGGCTCCAAAGGCAAGTGTCCTGAGAGATAATGAACCAGGCAGAAGCTGTGTGGCCTTTTATTACTTAGTCCAGTTACAAAGAACCACTTTGTCAT
Source organism: Galagoides demidoff (assembly GCA_963574575.1). Taxonomy (NCBI): domain Eukaryota; kingdom Metazoa; phylum Chordata; class Mammalia; order Primates; family Galagidae; genus Galagoides; species Galagoides demidoff. The sequence continues at coordinate 19,460 of CAUYQV010119746.1, read as the reverse complement.
GGTCCCAGGTCCACTCAGAATCGGTGAGGAAGGACTATAACTCATCTCCTCAATCCCATGGAGAAGGGACCATATCACACATGGGCTGAGAAATATCCAAGCAGCCATCTTTGGAAAATACAACCTGCCACATTTTTGAATCCAGCATTGGAAAAATGCCTGGCAATTAATGTTCTCTCTGTAAGTGGTTGAATGAATGAATTACCCTTTCCTCCTGTACAGACCTTATTATCTTATTTTCAGCTATTGATAAAACTTTTATTCCTGTTTCTTTCCCATTAGCCTTTCCTACATCCAATGTATCATTTACTCCATTTTCTGAAGCACCATTTTCTAAAACCTCTGCCTTTCTCGTCTCATTTTCAAAAACCTTCAGAACCTCCTGATTGCTCAGAGTACTATGAGTATGTTGTCTCAGTTTGTGATGTTGTAAAGTTGTCATGCGCATAATACAAGTATACATATACATAGAGGGCTGAAAATTAAGTTTGTTAACTTACCACCAGGTGCTTACATTGGCAGCACTGTATAAACAACTTGGAAAGGTTTTATAACCTTGGTATATAAGTGTCTCACAGTTGTGTTCATGATGACGTGTGGCAGCACCCTACTGAAGGGCATTCCTTATTGTTGTTGTGTATTTTTGCGTCCTGCTGTCACAAGAATGTTGGAGATTGAATTATAGCAATGAATAAACATTTGTAAATTTCTTGTTAAACTTGGCAAGAGCAGAAGTGAAATGAGGGACATGTTAGTCCAAGTTTATGGGGATAAGGTCATGAAGAAAATGGCAGCATATCAATGGATTAAATGTTTTTCTGAGGGGAGAGAAAGCATCACTGATGAAGTGATGGTGGCCAGTAATAAGCAGAACTGATGAAAATATTGCAAATATTTATCAAGTTGTACATAAAAATTGTCAGCTGTGAGAAGCATAGCAGACCAAATAAATATCCATAGAGAAACAGTTAGGAAAATCTTAACTGAATATCTTGGCATGAGAAAGGTGTTTGCACAAATGGTCCCAAAGGAGCTCACCAATGAACAAGAGCAAAGGAGAGTCAATGTTTGCTAAGACCCTTTGGAGAGGCAAGATGATGTTTTGGGCCATGTTATCACTTGTTATCACCACATTATCATGTTTCATGATGACAAAACATGTGTGTACCAATAGGACCCTGAAACAAAATGTCAAAGTGCCTAATGGAAGTCAGTTAATTGTCCAAATTGAAAAAATTTGAAAAAATTCTATTGGTCCAAATCAAGAGTCAAACTATGTTGCTAACCTTTTTTGATATCAGAGGGACTGTTCATTATGAATTGGTACAAACCGTACAAACAATTAACCATGTTTACTATTTGAATGTGCTGAAAAGGCTGCACACAAAAGTTAGATGAAAATGACCTGAACTTTTTGCCAGCAACTCATGGCTCTTGCATCACGACAATGCACCAGCTCACATGTCACTGTCTGTGAGGAAGTTTTTAGGCTGTAAACAAATAACTGTTTTGGAACACTTTCTCTACTCCCCTGATACCTACTCTGGCCCCTGGTTATTTTTTTTTTAACCCCAAGATAAAAGAAATATTGAAAGGAAGAATTTTAAGAATAATACAGCAGCTTTCATGGCCATTCCAGAAAAAGAGTTCCAAAATTGCTTTGAAGGCTGGACTACATGCTGGTGGCAGTGCCTAGCTTCCCAAGGGGAGTGCTTTCAAAGGTGACCATAGTGACATTTAGCAATGAGGTATGTAGCATTTTTTCTAGGATGAGTTCATGAACTTATTTGTCATGAACGATTGTATATCTCAACTTACCTACAGACTGAAAGAAAAGCATGCCTGGCATACACATGTGCTGTTGTCATTCAGATGAGCAGCTTCCTTTATTTACAGACATTGTCTAGTTCTGGTTCAAAGTGATAGATTGAAACATTATGCTTATTTCTACTTCTCTTAAAATTATGCAGAGACAACAGAAGAAGAATAGGAAGGGCACAGATCTTCAAGAGACTGGAAAAAGACACACCATCAAAATTTAGAGGCTGTCAAGTCTATAGAGAACAGTTACTGACTTAGATGATTTGCAAAGTTGAAGTTGCTTTTCTATCAAGGAACCTCATTAGGATTTGGGAATTGGAAACACCAAGTACCTCTGAAATAAAGGAGAATGCAGGGTTGAAAAATGAAAACCAGTTAAAAGGGTATATAAGAAGTAGTAGCTATGCCTTCCTCATGCTGGCAGAAGACCGGAAATTTATTCTCTTGGAGAGGATGGACAATAGGACTCTAGACACAGATCAACAGGCAAGCTGAAGATGGGAGTGTATTACTGAAAACAAAAGGAAATTAAATAAAAATCTACACATGGAACAGTGAGATCCCAGGATCCCTTTTTCGATTATGCTCATGGGTACTAATAGATTGACTATGACTTACACCCCTTCCCCATACAAGTCAAGAAGTTGGTGAATTCCTCTCTAGGGGTGAAAAAATCAATTTATCAGCCCATGAACTGAAGATCAAGACATTTTGACCATTGGGGGTTCCCCACATGCTTTAATCTTCCATAAATCTGTCCTATATAAAAAATTAAAATAAAAAAAGCTTCCGATGGTTTTGTTGATTCTGATCTGCTAGATAGGAAAAGACAGACAAAGCTCACCATAGACTTGAGGAAAACCCTTAACTAAAAAGTCAGAGTCCAAAACAAATTAGTGGGACAAAGAAACTCAGAGGAAATAGTAGCAACACTTGTAATAGCAAAGGAGGAATGGAGAAAGGAGGAGGAGCTGGAAAACCATAATTCAGACCCCCAGAAAGATGAGAGATGGCAGAGCTCAAATATTCAACATAACAACAGGACAAGACGGACGTTATATCGCAGCAGGTGGAACTGAAAGACAGAGATGGAAAATAGAAACCACAAGAAAATTAGAGGATTCCAGGCCATCTAGCATTTGAATTAAGAAGCTTCAGAAAAAAGTGAAAATAAAAATGTTTATCAAGTTGTATATCAAAATTGTCAGCTGAGTATTTCGAAGATATAATTCAAGAAAAATTTCCAGAACAGGGAGACACGAGTCTTCAGCCAGAAGTGGCCGTAAATGTACAGCACAATCAGAGGCCACGCTCAGACAGAACATCCTACAATCCTTTATACAGATAAGGGAGGGAGCAACCGAGGGGTGCGGATTCAGACAACACAAGATTTCTCACAGCAACACCAGGATCTAGAAATCATCAGGAAAATGCCTCCAAAATTCCGAGGAAAAATGATTTCCAGGCAAAAATTCTATACTTAGCATCAGTAAAGAGTCAAAATAGAAGGATGTTTTCAGACAAGTAAGGTCCCCCCAAATGCAATTTCTTCACATTCATTCTTAAGATACTGGAGGGTATGTCCTACCAAAATGAGGGCATAGATAAGAAATGGAGGAAGGCAGGGTCCAAGAAACAGAGATTCCAACCCAGGAGAGAGGCAAAAGGAATTTCCAGAAGGACTGAGGAGAATCTAGAAAGAATTCAGTTCATACAGGGGCAGGGACCCAGAGGGATGCAGAGGTCCTCCAGGAAGACATACAAGAGTACTTGGTGCATTTGAACAAAACTTCTGAGAGATTTGACCCTCAAATGAAATCTGGGGGTAAATTAAAGGTAGGTATATCAAAAAATGAATTTAAAACAGTATAATCAATGATTATTAATTTCCCAGAATACAAAATGCTGTCAGAGTAAATGTAATCCCAGTATACCACATGGCTCAACTATGAAGGAAATATACATAATCCTAATTGTGTAAAATTTAAAAAATAGATTTAGAAAGGTGAAAAGAGGGAAGGAAGCAAGAGAAGAAAGGGAGAGTAAAAGAGAGAAAGGGAAAAAGAAAAAGAAAATGATTTTTAGTGTTGCTTACAATAAAAAGTTGTCACAGCCCTCGCCTACACGTGCAGCCTAAGCCCTTTGGTCCAACGTCTAGGTCTTTGGTGATGGTTTCATGCTGTCTCACCCGTGATCACTAATACTCCATACTTTCATTTTCTACAACTGTGCTCAGGTCTTTCCTCCAATCTTGGAATTCTCCTATTGCCTATCATCTAAATCTTACTCATCTTCTGAAGTCACTTGCATTCTTACCGCTTCCAGAAAGCCTTTCTTGTCCATCCCCCAGAGAGGGATAGTTCCCTTCTCTAAATTCCCACAGCAGTTACTGTCTGTACCCAGTTAGCTAATTGGGCTCTTTGCTCTTCAGCTTTCAAAGTACTTTGGCTTATGTAAGTGGCTGACAAGTTCCTGGAGGACAGATTCTCCCACAGTGCCACACGCAGAGCTACAGAGCTATCTGCATGAGAAGAACATTAACATTTTTTGAACAAATTAGCTAATTAATATTTAAGTTACTCCACCTTAGGTCTGTCTCATGCTAGACTCTTTCTGTTTTTTCCACTGAGCAGCAGGGGTTTGTTGTAACTTTCCACTGAGCTCCTCTGCCCGTGGTGGCTGGGCTGTGACTACTGATTCAGTCACTTCTTGGGCGCCCTGTCCCCTTCATGCTCAGACCTACCAGCCCAGAAAGGGAGAAAGGTCTGGATCCAGATTGAGTAACCCCACTGGGATATCTTGTTGGTTTAGAAAATCTGTCCCAAGCAGGGCAAGAAGTGATAGGTGGATACTACAGCTGGATGAGTTCTCAGCTCTATTTAATGAAAAGAAGAAGAATGACGACAGGGCAATCGATTCTTTACAAGTGGTTATGGGGATGCCAGAAAGAATCCCAGAGGATCTTCCCAACCACAGCCAGAACTATAGTAATTTCCTGCACTCAGAGGTTACACCAGCATTACTGGAAATTTTTGAAGACCCTTTTCTTTGCCTCATGGGCATCCCATTTAATTGCCCACTTCCCACATTCCCAGACACCCCCATGTAGAAAAAGTTTGTAGCCAACGTGCTGTATCTCCTACACTGTCAGATTCAGCCCGCTGAAGACCAGGAAGCCAGTGACATTTCCCTTAAAAAAACAAAAGTAGGCATAAAATGTCTGTTATGTGGGATGTCACTTCTGTTATGTAGTTTACTGAGTCTTAGAACCGTGGAGCTGGAGGAGGCCCTAGAGAGCCTCTCGACTAATGTTTCTCTATGTCTGCTGCTTCTGGTGACAAATCGTCCTGGCTTCCTCGCTGGGCAACACTCTCCTTCTGCTTCAATACTGCCATGCCCAGGAAGGACCTTCCTCAGCAAAGCAAAGGCAGGAGATCCCTACATCAATGTGGCAGGGATGCTCTCTCAGCAGTAGGATAATTGAAGAGAGTGCCTCAAATGCACTGATCGTTTATATTTTGCGATCACAAACCCAACCACCACTACACACCAAGAGAATATGAAGAAAGCTTTTAGGCCATCTTATCCAGAAAAGAACTTAAATGTTACCGTAATAGGTTCCAAGACTCCTGAAGCTCACCCATAGATCCTAAGCTAAGAATTCCTACTTTAACACTGTTTTTGACCACCAGGAAAATGGTACTGGTCTATGGACTAAAACAATAATTTAATTATTCCGGCTTGGAGGGGAAACAAGCCTTGGAAACTGAGGATTTGGTTTTAAATTATAGCACCAGACATGGCTCTCAACATCCACCTGGACCAACTGCCTCTCTGGGATACTGAGAAGGTTAAAAGCACTAAAAATGGGTCAGCCCTTTACGTTATTTTGTGGGACTGAATATTTCCTTGACCCATGGTCACCTTGTGTGGGGAAACGCCACACTATTCACCATCGTGCTGGCAGCTCCCAGGACTCTGAAGGTTAATGATTTTATGGGCCTGGACCTCACACGTGTTGCACCTTTCAAAAGCTTCATTTCTCTTGTGTCTGGAGGATTTCCCAATGACTTTTAATTAAGTGTATTCTTTGTTGGCAGGAATGAGACAATAAATGGAAAGGACGTGTACATTCTTGCTCACAAAGCCAATCTATGGATTTGTCGGTTGAGTGATAGGCGGAGTGCTGAAGGCTGCAGTTGCAAAGGAAAACGTACAGTGAGGCGCTGCCTGGAAAGATAAGCTTGGGAAGGTATCCCAGGGCCTGTTTGGACTTTCTTCTGGAAGCATTCTTGGGTGTTGGGTTCTTGCTCCCGGGAGCATGTGCTTCCTAAAGTACTCAAGGCCAAGAAGTCCGTCTGCTTGAATGAAGTGGTATTGAGAGAGCGAGCTGGACGGGATGTTTGGGGAAGGGGAGAGGTGTGGGGATAATTCTTGGAGTAGGGAATGCCTGTGTCAATTCTTACAAGCATGGAAAAGAAGTTTTCTATTATGCAAGGCGAGATGAGAAAAGAAACAGATCTTATTTCTCAATATTAACTCCTCGATCTGAAGGGAACTAATCCATTCTTCTGCCTCCAGGCAATGCCACATTCAAAGAGATTGGGTTTTTGTTCTTTTCTCAGCCTTTCCCATGGAAGGCCATTCCAGGCTTCCTTAACCTTGCATTCCACAGTCTCACAGCGCCTATATGCAGGAAATAACTTCCTCAGGTTTAACTTAAATCCCTCCTCTGCAATGTGAGACCACTGCTATCTTCCAGGGACTGGAAGAACAGCTGCCTGGAACCCTGCCAGTCCCACCATTCCACTTTCCATTGTTCGGGGGGAAGGAAAGGGCTCGGGCTCTTGCTGATTAGCTGCCCACCACCCAGCAGGAGCCCGGGCCACGGCTTCAGGCTCCACTCAGGAATTACTTCGCCGCCACACCAGGTACCTACTCGATGCACTATTTTCCCAGGACTCTAAAATTATCCCAAGTGACTTATCACCCTCTGAAAACAAAACTCTTTGTGAGAGATGACATAAAACCTTTTTCTACTTCTTTATGGAGCGCTACCTAACATTTGTGCCTGCATACGTTCCCCTAAGGCACTGGAACCATCATTTAAAGGATAAGGGAGTGGAGGCGGCAAGGTTGGCTCATTTGAAGTTTGCACAGATAAGAAGAGGGAAGGCACAGTTGGCCCTCAAGTTACGATGTTTAAAGTTCAGCGCCCTTTCTGCTCCACCAGTTACTTCTTGGGGAGGAAATAAAGCTCTGGCCCACCAACCTTATGTTTCTTGCCTCTGTAATTCTTAGTCTAACAAACAAGAGAGGCAGACACTCAAGATAATGAGTATCAAATGCGAACTCTTCAATCACAGAACTGTGGGATAAGCTGGGAGGACAAGAAAGGCTGGTGATGCTCGTGGTATCCCAGTGGGGGGTAGGGCAGGGCGGGGAGGTATTGGAGGCAGAAAGACCTGATGTCCAGCCCTGGTCCTAACACATGCTGGGTGACACTAGGTTGGTTCACTCCCTTGCAAGCTTCAGTTTCATCGTGTATGAAATGAGAATAATAATACCTTTTTCACCAGGTTATTTTGAGAAGTAAATGAGATAATTAATATAAAGTGCTTAGCACAGAGCCTGGCAGATAGGAAGAGCTAAATAAATGTTTAAACAGTAACTGTTCGTATAATGGAATGAACAGAGCAATGAAACTGGATGGAGTTAAATTAGGGAAGGTTGAGTAAAAGTGCAATAGGAATTTGAAAGCAAGACTGAGGCTCAGGGAAGGAGACGAGAAGGACATTACTTTTTTGCCCTCAGCCTCCCATAGGGAGGCTATGTTGATCTCTGCATGTGGGCGCCCACACTGTCTGTCTCCACAGATTTTCAGATTTTTAAGCCACATTTTGGGGTAGGAAAATAGCAGTTGCGTTCCAAGAGAGGCTGTGGACCGATGGCTTACAGGACACATGGGGAGATGTTAGCATTAAAACACATTCTATACTAGAATGAAGAATAGCTTCAGTAAAACGCCATTAAAAATTGAATGTGCTGTAATATTGAGCTATTCTTGGTGCAGACAACTTCTTAAAAGGTTAAGTCTAATGACTTGGCTTGCTCGCCTTGGAGCTGCTGCTGCTTCTCTAAGACTTTAGGAATGAATGGGAATAAGGATATTGCAATTCTTGGAACTTTCCCATTGATTGATTACGTAAATCATGCACTGCATAGAAATCTAATTCGGAAGGTATCCATTTAACAGAATTAATAAGTGAACTGATTAGGCAAAATGTTAGAAGTCACCAACAAATGTCCTAATTGATTGGAGACTTGGAAACAAAGCCCGAAGAGTGAGGAGCCTGAGAGGGAAATTACTGGATGTTTGTAGGGATTGTGGCAATGCTGCTTTTAACATCTGCCCAATCCAGAATGGATTTGTGGAACACAAACCACAACACCACAACTATTTCCAAAGGCATCTAAGTCCTTGTCAGCATGCAACAAGCCATTTAAGGTGCCCAGACCAAAGGATTGTAGAAAGTCCACACTGTATGTTGGTGGTGCCAACTCAAACGTGGGTTTCTGTGGCTGGTGAAATGAAGCCAGGTAGTTGCACAGACTGCACTGCCCTAAATGTTGCTCCTGCCTAGATTGCTGGCAATGCAGGCAGAAGCATTGGTCTGAGAAAGCCAGTTCATAGCCTGATTTTGAACAGATACTCCTCAAAAACAGGTGCCTAAATTAGAAAAATGAAAGAAAAATGGAGAAGGGTAAAGAAAAATAATATTCATTTAACTTTTAGTGTCAATCACTTTATATACATTGATTTATTTACTCCTCACAGCAATTTGCAAGACACATTACTAAACTCATTTTAAAAAGAGCTGGGATTTGAATTCATGTCTGGCTGACTCTAAAGTATGCAAGTACAATCTTTCCACCTCACCAGGGGGCCTCAGGGAAATGGAATATAGTTTAATATCACTAAGACATTTGGATGCATGTACTCGATTAGAATGAGGTAGGGCTACAAATTTGGATTCTGATCATAAAGACATGGAATCATGGAATATTCTGTTAAAAGATTCAAAGCTTATTCTGTGTGCAATGAATGGGCAGATAAAGAAGGTTTTAGAATGGGGCTGGTGATGAGGAATAATCTGAATTGTCCTTTCTACCCTTAAAATGAAATCCTGTCTGAAAGACAACAAAAGATTCCATGGAGAAGCAAATAAAAAGGAGGAAATAGGTCCTAGCCCTAGCAAGTTAGTAATAAAGGCTTGAACCAAACAGTAATCAAAAGACCTAAAAAAAAAAGGGGGGGGGTGTCAGATAACATTTTCCAAAAATGGCCATAACAATATTTCCCCTTCTACATGTTCTTCCAGAAATTAGTCACTCCCTATTAGGAGGTAGAGTCTCCTCCTCCCATGAACTTGGGCAGGGTTTTGTGAATTCCTCAACAAATAGGGTCAAACAGAAATGGTGCTATATGATTTTTAAAGGTAGGTCATAATAAGAAATGATAGAGACTTTACACCTTTTATGTTTACCTGGATGGAGCTGAAATACATTCTTCTTAGTAAAGTATCTCAAGAATAGAAAAAAAAATCCAATATATTCAATACTAATATGAAACCAATATATAAACAATTACATGCCCACAGAAATGATAAAACACAAATGTACTTTAGTAAGGAGGAGGGGAGAAAAGAGAGAGGGGAGGAGGGAGGGTGATTGGCAGGATCTCACTTAACCGGCACAATGTGAGGGGGTTCAGGACATCCCCTGGGTGAAGGGCTCAACTACAACTTGAACTTCACCTTAGAAATGAAAATAATGTAACCCAAACATTTGTACCCTCATATTAATTTGAAATTTAAATAAATGTATATATATTCCAAAAAATGGCTCAGTCATACATGATACAACTTCAACCTGTTTTCTTTACTTTAGGATGTTTGTCTTTGGAAGCCTGCCATTAGGTGGAGAAAGACCAGGCTACATAGGGAGTTCCCTAGCCTTGCTGAGCTCCCTGCCTACTTAGTACACCTGCTGACCACCAGCTACCTGGGTGAGTCATCCCGAAGTGAATCCTTCAGCTGCTAGCTGAGCGTCCCCAGGTGATACCCCACAGAAAAAACAGGGACAAGCCTTCCAGACTGAGTCCTGCTTAAACTCAAAATTTGTGAACAAAATAAATTCTTATTGTTGTTGTTGTGGATTCATTGAGGGTACAAGAAACCAGATTACACTAATTGCATTTGTTAGGTAAAGTTCCTCTTACAATTGTGCCTTCTCCCCAAAAGGTGATTATTGTTAAGTTACTGGAATTTTTTTTTTAATTTAGCAAGAGATAACTGGAACAAAAAGGTCCAGTGGGGAAGATTCACTGGTATATCAACCAACACATACATAGATGATCCTAGCCAAATGGTAACAACTTCATTTATTTGATTGTAGAAGAAAACATTTTAGAGATGGAAAATATTTGTGCATCTAATTGTAACCAAATACCAAAGGACTAGTCATTGCATTTCTATAGCATCTACTCTGATGGAGGAGAGTGGAGGTGCAGAAGATCATCCATAACCAATGGGGGACGAGTCTGCATTGACTGTCTACCATGTTTTAGGCAGGATGTTAGGTAGACCTTTCACATTCCTTTTCTCATCCAAGCCTCATAAAATTCCTACAGAATCTTACTCCTATTTCATAGCATCAAAGAAAGGTCTAGGAAATTGATAAAAACCTCAAACCAATGATCAGTAGGGACTCAAACTCAAGTCTGATTCCAATGTCAAATCGGCATCATCCTTCATATTTGCTTTAAAAAAAATAATGATGCCCCTTTGGTTTTGACACACACGTGCTATGAATGGCTGTTGAGCTGTTTGGAGTGGATTCTTTTTCTGATAGCGGCAGCATATTTACCTTTCTTGGCTACTATTTTAAAAAAAGTTTGCATTCCTGAAGCATCCAAAACCCAATAGTGTTGAAAGCAGATGGTCCACAAGTATGCTGTGAGACATGGGAATCAAAATTTAAAAAAAAAAAATTGTCACTGTTAAGAAGTGCTAGGGATGTAAGTATATATAATGCAGAGTATGTCATAAATAGAAGTAGTTTTTTCCTTATTAAGTTGGACATCACCCTTATTAAAGGTGCTTTTGCAATGAAAGCTAAGACTTTGTGCCCCAATGCGTGAGCGTCTTATATGTTAAAAACACAGACAATACTATTAGTTGTGCAAAATGTACAGATGTTTGCTCCTATCACTCTAGTTTAGAATTCCATCAGGGCCTTATGACTGTCTGAATGGAAAGAGTTCCTCCCCTCTGTAATTTCATGGAGGAAATTGTGTGGAAGGCAAGAGGTGAGAGTTTCTCTCCCTCTGGGTATCAGGGTTCAGTCCCGACACTGCTACTGCTCACTGCGACCTTGCTTAAGCCATTATCCCCTTGTCTTTCCTTATTGGTTCCTTGAGGTACATAACACAGCACCAGTCCTACTGACCACAAGTCACTGCTATAGACAAAGTCATCAGCATTTGTGCAAACCCAAATGCCCTTTATGACAACCGGCTCTCCCTTTTTCCTTTTTTCCCCTGCGTGGCTTTCCTCAGCATGCCATTTCCAAAACCTTTGACATTTCACTGCACCTCATCATTGCCTTCATCATGGATCTTGCCAATGTGTCAGTTTTAATCTGTCTAAAAACCTGCCTCTGCCAGCATAACCCTTTTTATTTCTTATATGTTGATACAAAGATTTCACACATTGATTTTTGTGTAGCTCTGATTTCGTGCAAGCAAAGCAAACAGTAACAGGTTGGTACTTGGGATAATAAATGCTCAATCAGATTAATACAAATCAATGGCATTGGCGAGTTTTTGGATGAGGCACGGGGGGTGGGGTCTGGGCAGCACACGCTGCCAGAACAAAACAGATGGTCAGAAGCTGGTACTCTTACCTCTTTATCTTGATGGACTCATTAGCAGACTTGTCTCCTTTGGGTCTCATTTGAGTTTCCTGGCTTTAAATGGCACCCCATAGATTGCCTGCCATCCTGGAAAACTACTGACATCTCATTTGCATGACCGGGCACAGAGGACATTCTGGTGCTCAGGGTCTGTCTAGGAGCCTGGAGGGCTAGGATTTAGGTAAACAGGGGCTGGAGCTACTGTTTATCCAATAGGACTGCTGGGGTCCAAAGGGTTAATATGTCTCCGTTAAGAACCAACTTTTTAAAAGATTACTGTTGACTGAATGGCAAGTCCTGAACTAGGCACATTATTTTACTTAATCCTTACAAGAACTCTAAAAGGCAGATTCTATTAGTAGCATTGTTGTTCATATCTTTATTTTATAGGTGAGAAACTGAGGATGAAGTATTTGTTGAAGAGGGCACAGCTGCTGAGTGGAAAAGGCAGACTTTGGCTCTGGGTCTGTAGGACTCTGAAGCCCAGTGGTTAGCCACTGGCTTTGCTGCTGGTCTCAGATGTGAGAGCAGATGGCTAAGCCTGCAGCAGTTTTTTGGTCCTGAACTGGTTTCTATATGTGGTTCTTTCTGCAGGCTCAGGGACTCTCAGCCATCTTTTTCCTCCTTTTTTGAAAAGTGTCTGTGTTCTCGGGGTTCTTTCCCTTCCAAGGCTGACAGTGGGGCCAGGCACTGTCAGATGATAGTTGCCCTCTCATCTCCCCCTCCACCACATATGCACTCTTGCACCATCACAGGAAGGTTCCAACAAGCCAGGAGGTTCCGGAAAACCTTCAGCATTTTTTATAGTCATTGATCGGCACAGAGAGATCCTGACTTCCTATTTTTAAATTTTTACTGTTTTTAGTGATTTCCTTTCTAGACAGTGTCTTGACATCTCTCTTAATTGACTTGGCTACTTTCACTGCTTAGAGCTGAGAGATACTCAGCTTGAAAGAGCTGCTAGATGTAAAGTTCTTATAGTTGTGCTAAAGCTGCCTTACGATCTTTACCCCATGTATGAGTTCCTTCTGGGTGTCATCATACCTTTGGCTCCGGGTCAGTGTCTCTGATGGAGAACACTTCCATCCCAGGCCCAAGAGGATTCTACACAAGCCTTCAAACTTCAGCTCTGCAGGGGCTGCTCCAGATTGAGAGCAATCTCCTGCCCCCCTTCCCCCAGTGTCAGTGTCCTGTCCCCTCTCTGTATTATGTGGTTTGCCAGCAGAAGGCTCAACAGCCAGCACCCCACGGTCCCTCCCTTCCACCAGTACTGTCCTCGACCATCTAGGGGGCTTTCTTTTCCACATACACAGCTTCTAGACTTTGCCACCTTGTTTATTTGTCACCCTACAAGTTTATTTTTAAAATAATACTTCTCAAACTAATTTATAGCTTGCATATGAAAGCTATAACCTAATCATGTTTTAAATCATATCTTACTGTTGAAATTCAACTTGCTGCAGAGGCAAGATTACAGTGGTCTTGGGGTGTGACTGGGAGCCTACATCTTGTAGAAAGCTCTTGAACTGGCTCAGGGCATACATGATGGGGATGTGAACTAAAGATAGAGGTGGTGATATTGGCTCTGGAAATATAAGGACTATTTTTAGAGGAAAATTATAAAAATTTTCTATTCCTTAGAAGACTGAATAAAGTAGAGTAAGCAAATAAACTCATTTAATTAAATATGGCAATGAATTTCTTGACCAAAATTGTGGCTAGAACCAAAACGAAGATTTGTCATAAAGGTTTGGATAATTCTATACTCAAAGACATTTAAAAGCACTCTCCTTTCTAGTTTTCCGAGGAAATGAAGGGCCAGGCATGGTGGCTCATCTGTAATACCAGCACTTTGGGAGACTGAGGTGGGAATATTGCTGAAGGCCAGGAGTTGGAGAACAGCCAAGGAAACATATCTATCACCACAAAAAATACTAAAAAATGTATCCAGGCTCAGTGGTCTGTGCCTATCATCACAGACATTTAGGCAGTTGAGATGGGATGATCATTTGAACCCGGGAATTTGAAGTCACAGTGACTTATGATAAAGTTATAAGGTCATTGCACTCCAATCTGAGTGTGTCTCAGAAAAATCTAACTCTATCTATAACTTTATCTCATCTATATCTATCTATGCCTAAATCTATATTTATATCTAATTAATGAAACATGTTTCAAAAAAATCCTTACAATGGTATTGAGGAAATAAACTTGACATTCTCCATGAAACATTTAAAATATTCATATAGTATTTTACATATACAGATGCTGTCTGACTTACAATAATTAGACTTAAAATTTTCCTTCTTTCCTTCTTACAACTTTCCTATTTTCCTGCTTTATGAAAAGCAATACTCATTCAGTATGCTTCTTGACTTACAGTGGGATTCTCTCCTAATAAACCCATCATAAATTGGAAATATTGTCAACAGAGCATTCATGACTCATATTATTTTCAGATTATGATGGGTTTATTAGGACATAAGCCCATCATAAGTTAAGAGCATCTGTATATTTTACATGTAATTATTTCTATATTTATTGAGTGTTTATAAAAATGAGATATATTTACATATATTTACATAAACATTTAAAATAAAAATTTATAAAGAGACTTATATACTATATTCTTACATATATACAACTAAATTCATAAATTTATAAATAGATGACATATAGACAGACATGTCTATGAATGAGTATGTGTAATTCACCTCATAGATCACATATTACCTAAGTTAAACATACAAGGATATTTAATTTTATTGTACTCTGCTTTATTGCACTTTACAAATACTGCATTTCTCACAAACTGAAGGTTTGTGACAATGCATGTTTTAAGCCAATCTACTGTGCTGTTTTCCAACAGCATGTATTAACTTTGTGCCCCTCACATTTTGATAATTCTGACAGCAGTTCAAACTTTTGCATTGATATTCAATCTTTTTGAGTGATCTGTGATTGGTGATCTTTGATGTTACTATTGTAATTGTTTTGGTGCACTGGGAACAGTGCCCCTACAGGGAAACTTAATTGATAAATGTTTGTGTGGTTTGACTACTCCACCAGCTGCACTTCCCCCAGCTCACTCCTTCTCCTTGAGCCTCCTTATTCCCCTAGACACAATGAAGAGCTGTTCTGGCCAGAGATTAAACACGTATAGTAGAAGCCCTAGTACCTCTCTCTAGGGAGGAAGCAGGGAAGTGGCCGTCCCTTGTCAATTGTTCCAGCCATCTCCAGGAAAGCTGTCCTTCATGGTTAAGCTCTCCTCAGTGGTTCCTGTGCTTGACCTCTGGTAACTGCATTTCTCCATTATAGTTTGACTTAATTTTGAATTGCTTCACTGACTTTTCAGTTCTTAGAAGACCTTAGGAACTAGCTGTACTATCTGTGTTACCTACTTTCTCCACTGTAATAAATGATATTGTGATTATCATGACCTCAGCTTCAAACACTGAGTTCATCCTTGGATGCCAGAGTGAAGGAACTGATGTGACAAGTGCATATAATTCAGCAATTGTTCAAGAAATTAAATAAATCATAATGTAATTTACTTTATATAAATGATGTTTGATATCTCTAAGTACTCTGCAGTATGGTTATTAAAATCTTATTTTGCTAATATCTACATTTAAAGATGCTAAATAACCAAGGAATATCAGACAGTAAGTAGGTGGGAAAGTCGATATTTAAAACAATGTTTTTCTAGCTCATATCATTTATATATGACATAATCAAATTAATGAAACTAATTGATTCATATTTGCATAAACCACAATATTTTTGTAAACACACTTGACATACATACAGTGATACAATGTTGGCAGTAACATCTATGATGATCCTTCATGTAACCAGCTACTTAGAAATCATTTGGCCTCTTTAACTTTATGATCAGATGAATACTAGGTAAAAATTAGCAAAAATCTCCAGGGCTTGGGTATCTTCTTCCCTTCCTCCAAGGGAGGCAATAAAATTAATACAAATTCCAAAAGCAGATTTACAAATTCACTGTTAGATGTTTAAGAAAAATATATACATTCTATTATATACTTTAAAAATACATATATTCAGATATTACTGCTTGCACTAAATACCAATCAGTTTTCTTGAAAAAATTCCCATTTATATAAAATTACATAAATATTTGAAATTTATCCTGATGCTTGAAATTTAGAATCACTATTAATATACAAAAAGTTCAGGAATTAGTAAAAATGAACTGTATTTACTTTTATTCGACATTGAATTGTATTAGCATCTCTGAAAGAGTTTTGATGTTTATGTATATATAAATGTGAAAGTATATAAAACACTAAACTTTAGAGTTTGGAAAAGTGTTAATCCTCTCTCTATATAATATAACCGTGTCTTAACTTAAAGAACTTTAATTAAATTTCCTCAGTCATGCTCTTAATTTTTTGACAGAACCAGAATTATAACTCAAATAGAAACACATTCAGTTGATCACTGGGCAAATCAGCTATGAGTAGGACAAAAAGCATGATCTTTGGATGTGTACAAGTCAAGTCGTGTTTTGCTTTCACAACTTACTAAATAAGCCAAATTTTTCTCATCTCTGACATTATGATAATAATAATAATATAACCCCTAATTACTTCACAGTGTCAGTATTGTTGTAAAGAAGGTAAAATAAGCAAATGCCATTAAAAGCAATTATGTACTATCATTTAAATTAGGGTAGAGAGATAATACCATCAAAGTAAGAGCATTAAATTCTCAACAATTTTTACCCAACATGATACATTCAGAGTTTCTATTTGAAATAAAACAGAAAGTGTCAAAAATTAACTGAGATTTATGAAAGATGACTTTAAATTTAAATGTTTAAAGTTTTTGAGCTTCTTTTATACTTGAATTCACTAAATATTTGATTCAGTTTTTTGCAATTTGGAAACAAGATAAAAAATAAAATATTTGTATTGGATTGAATACATGACATATTTAAAGACTATTTCATTACTTGAAAATGTGAAAATACATAACCCTCTGACTCTATTTGACAATTCTCAGTTGCCATTTTTCTCAATAAACTATCATTTTTAGTTACTTTAATGACCAGGTTAAGGTGAATATGTGTTACATCCTGTCAACTGTGTGAAACTCAGTACTCAAAAGATCCAGAAAGGGCACTTCAACTATAAAGTAGTCTGTTCCAGAGTTGTGTATGGATGTGGCTTCAGAACATTAACTCTTACCCATTAGAAACATTTTATACCTACTGATGGGGGGATGTCATTTCATGACCCATTCATCTCTCAGTTACCCTTGGAAATGGAAACTAGCAGATATGGATGAGTAAAGTTCTTAAATAACCCTCATCTTACTGCAATCATTAATGTTCACATCCTTAACTAACGTCTGGACAAAGGTTCCATGAAACAAGCAAATGAAAGATTTTAAATTTGTCTCAAACATGTTTTTTTTTTTCTTCTAGCCATGAGATGGAGTTGGTAAATGATGAAGAGGTAAATGATGAAGAGTTAGGAAGCCAAATGGAAAAGAAGACCAAGAAAAATAGTCGATTATATTGTAGAAAAAGTTGAAATGTTTCTTCGGGCTATTCTATTTTACTTAAATATGATTTCAAATTGTTTGCATAAATGCCATATATGCCCATCAAATAATAATTTAAAAAATGCTCAAGGCAACACTGTATAGTTAAAATATGACTATACTTTAGACCAAATCAAAATACTTTAGTAAATTCATTCAACAGCATAGGTATAAGTTCCCTGATTTGCAACAAAAGTTATTGATCTAGATATATTTCAGTTTTGCTCTGACAAAAATACTATTTTTAACGTTGGTACCAAGTATTTTGTTGGACATTCTGGGCGATGAGGATATTTGACATATGTTCCCTAATCTCTAGAAACTTGAAAACTACTTAAAATAGATATATTCAGAAGGAAGATAGTAACAAATATTCTCTAATCAAATAAAGAAACAGGGGAAGGAAAAAGTCTTCTTATATATATATTGACTAGAGGAGGTCTGGAAAAGCTTAATATAAGTTAATATTTTATGTGTGTTTAGAAGTAAAAGTATGATTTTCACAGGTGGATATGCAAGGTAAAAGACGTTCAAAATGAGAGTGAGCTATAATAGGCAGTGATGAAAGGGTCTGGTCATCAGAGTCAAGAGAAGTACTTCAAAGGTGACCATAGTGATATTCTGCAATGGGGTATGTGGTACTTTTTCTTGGATGAGTTTGTGAACTTAACTGACTTCATACACCCACACACGAGCACATGCATATACAGCACCTTCTAAAAAATAATACTATATATTTACTTCTTTATCATGTGTATTGTCATCTGTGTTTCCCATTAAATTGTAAGCTTCAAGAAAGCAGTAGTTTTATTTCTTTCATTCATTGATGTATCACACATACTTCAAAGACTGCCTGATACACACTTATAGATATATAAACTGGTTTTACTGATAAAATATCACACAATTCCTCAGGTATTTTTTCTTTCCATTATATGGCACAGCCTCTGGTTTGACTATGTTCTTCACATAGAGTGATTCCCAGAACTATTAATAACTGTAAAATGTAATGTTTTATTGTATGCATATAATGTGCAAGCTTAAGGTGGGCCATTTGTGCAGAGTATAACACAAAAATTATTACCTTTTATAAATAGTATAACGTATGATAGTATTATCCTGACCAGTAGTGGAAGAAAATAGTAAAGAATTGAACATGAAGAACAAAATCAAAGACCAAGCAAGGAAAGGAGCTATTACCTATTGAAGGTCATTATCTTCCCACTGAATACACTACCCTCAATATAGACTTGTATTATGCTAACCATATGAATACATGTGTATATATATACGTTTATGGCCAACCATAATGAATATGTATATATATAATGTATAAAAATATATATTCATGGAAAACAAGTCATTTTATGAAAAATACACTGTACTTGAATATTTGTTGCAGCATAATTCACAATTGGAAAATGTTGGATCAATGTAACAAGAGTGGATTAACAAAATACGGTATAGGTAAATCAAGAAATATTATTCAGCCATGAAGATAGATTAATTAATGCATTTTGCCAGAATTTGGATAGAACTGGAGACCATTTTTCTAAGTGAAGTTTCTGAAGAATAAAAAAACAAATACCAAATGTATTCACTATTCAACTGCAACTTACTGATAAGCACCAATGTGCACAGAGAGAAGTAAAACTCAATGGAAATCAAGCAGGGAGGAGGACAGAATGAGCCAAAACCTGCCTAACAGGTGCAATGAACACTAGCTGGGTGACACACAGACCTATAATCATGACTAGAGCATTATCAATGTGATTTAGGTAACTAAAATAACATGTACACACACGTACACAGACTTTAGTTTAAAAAACACTTGGAATTTAGTGTTATTTACATTTGATTTATGATATTTTAGTATATACTTTTGGTTTATTAGCAGATGTTGTATAGAATATATTGATAAGGCTCGGCACCTGTGGCTCAATCGGCTAAGGCGCCAGCCACGTACACCTACGGTGGCGGGTTCGAATCCCCAGCCCGGGCCCGCCAAACAACAATGATGGCTGCAACCAAAAAATGGCCAGGCATTGTGGCGGGCACCTGTAGTCCCAGCTACTTGGGAGGCGGAG